>BHFT01015366.1:0-45813 GCA_004320025.1 Laticauda laticaudata | reverse complement strand
ATCACAAGCACTGCCTATCTCTCACGAGGCTGAGCTAAAACTGGGGAATGCTGAGGAGGAGTCCCGTGGAGGAGGAGGAGGAGGAGCGTTCCACAATTTAAGCCCAGCCTACAAATGCAGAGACTGAAGCACCTCCCACTACTGGGTGCTCTGAACAGCTCATGGGAGAACGTGGCCCTTAGCATATTCAGCATCTCAAGTTTATGAATGCAGCCAGGTTTTTAGAGTTTAACAAGACTACAATTCTAATCTTCAGAGAGAGGATATTCCACAGCTGGAGCCACTGCAGAAAAGATCCATCTTCTAATCCCTACCAGTCTATACACTTTGGGTGACAGGATCTGCAGCATGCCTAATCTGCAAGATCAAACTGAATGGGTGGAGACTTTGGAACAAGGTGGCGCATCAAGTAATTCCATTTTTATTTCCTAAGTATTGCTGATAGCACATTGTATTGCTTACTGCTGACCTTCTTAAGATATCTTCAGGAGACACATAAGGAAGCCAGTTCTGTAGAAAGCAAGATCATTACATGAGCAAATCTGTTAAATGAGTTTGGCATGGAGATCAAGAAGCAGGAAATTTCTCAATAAATTCCACTGACTAAATCTGAAACTGACTTGCAGGTGCATTTAAAAATTATAGCCTACAAGAAAGAGACGGAAATAATGGATTACAAATGAAATTGAATGAAGATTTTAAAACTTTATATAGATATACAGATAATAAATCAGAAGAGCAGTATGGATAATTTTTTTGCTTTGGGTTAACAAAAGGGATTTTTGTTAATGGAGTTATCACAATGGAATTACAAAAGATGACAAGAGTTTTGAGAGAAGAAAAGAAAAATATATGACACAGTGGTTCTTAGAACTTTTTCTGAAGAATGTAAAGATTATTGGGGAAAGAAAAACAGAATAAAAAATTGGTTTATTTTATCAAAGTTAAAATAATGAGTTGCTAGATCTGGTGATGTCTAATAGTTTTCAGGGACTGAAGGATGGCTATTTCTGATAATGTTCAATTGCTTTTTGACTGGGATTAGACTTTGACTATTTGAAGAGAGGAAATAGGGAGAGTGTTTAAATATAAAGGAAGGATTCAAATAGACAAGCTGGGGATGCAGCTTTTATTTTTCTGCATTTTAATTTTTTAAAAAAATAGTAAGTAGGTCTTATTTGTATAAAATAATCTTTAATAAATTATTGAGAAAAAAGGCAGGAACGTTTTCTATGGTTATTATTCATCAGCAGAACACGGAGGTAGAGGGAACTGCTTTACGATCCGTAGAAAGCTGCTGTCTTTATATGTAGATATTCCCCTGAAGACAAGAATTGCACATGCTACAAGTGCAGGCAGATTGTCCTCATGAAAGATAAAGTAAAAGGACCAGAGGCAAAACTGTCTACCTCCCCACTTATCCAGGAAGATGGAGAATTGTTCATGAGACCTATAAAGAGCTTGTATCCCAGAAGAAAACCAAGCACGGGGGGGAGGGTAGAAGGGGGGGGAATGAAAAGATGAAGTAATATGACTAAGATCCAAGCCTGTCAAAAAGAGTTCTTCATTATAAAATCTTAAGATAAATTCCAGGGCCTCAGTGTTGATGTTTCTGACCTCCTGGATGAAGAGCAACTACCACAAGTCCCTGCCCTGAAGCTGAAAAAGCAAGCATTATCAGTCAGAAACACCCTACTGAACAGAATGAAAGCAGGAATCTGTTGGCTGTATGGACTGTACAGAGAAGTGGGCTGCTTCCCTGGAGTATAGATTCAGGACTGAACAATCTCTCACCCCTAACTCTTTAAATCCACCGACAAATTTCTCTTATTATTGATCCCCATGGGAACAAACAGCAGAACATTGAAGGTATCATAAGGGTATTGTGAAGTGCTGGAAGGAGACTGAAATTGCTGACAGATCATATTCTTCATTTCTTCTCACAAAAGAACATGGAAGAGCTAGGTTACAGGTAACACAAGTGGGAACTTTCGTGACTATGCCATCTTGAGATTCAGAAATAAAAACGTAAAACATAGTTACATCAGATTTCAAGAGTTCCTATTTCAATAAAATTAAAGTAACGCTAAGCAAGAAACCATGGAAAAAATTGTTCTGGCCAAAGGGCACACAGTAGGGTTGGAATTTTTTTTCCCAAAAATCAGATGCAATAAGGACAATCACATGCCATTCCAATTAGGAAAACAGAAAACAAAATAGGAGATAACCTAGTAAACCACTGGGAACACCTAGGGAGCTCTCAACTGAACTAGGAGTCAAAGAGAACATGTATAGTAAACAGACAATGGCTTTGATAGGATCTGGTTTTTGAGCAGGGGGTTGAACTAGAAGACCTCCATGGTTTCTTCCAGCTCTACTCTGATTTTGATACATGATTAATCATCAATGAGATATTCCAGCAAATAGTTAACTTGGAGATTAGAATATCAATCAGAAGCACAAAAGGAATTTAGATTTTCAGGGAAAAGTAAAAGCAACAAATTGTCCTATTTTGGTAACATAAAGAAATACAAGTAATCTTTGTCCAACACCATAATGGAACTTTCTGCACTACTGAACAGATCACATTAAGAGGCAGAATTGAGCAGTCCATCCCTGAACCACACAGCTGTGTCCCATAAATGTCCGCCATTTCAGTGCAATTGCAAGGAATTATGGGTACACTGAAAATGTCAGCCATTTTGGAATGAGTGGCCTGGTCTCTTTCCACAATGTGAGGTCTGGACATTTTCAAAATCCAGGTGTACAATGGATGACTGAGGAGTGGGGAGCAGGCCCAAGGCCTAAGAGGCCCAGCAGGATGGGGTATGGGGAGAAAGGAAAGGGGAGCACTGCAGCATTCCTGGAATCAGTCATTA
Organism: Laticauda laticaudata; assembly: GCA_004320025.1. Lineage (NCBI taxonomy): Eukaryota > Metazoa > Chordata > Lepidosauria > Squamata > Elapidae > Laticauda > Laticauda laticaudata. The sequence continues at coordinate 42,934 of BHFT01015366.1, read as the reverse complement.
AAAACACTGGAGTTTTTAAAGAAAAGATTGGATAACAATTTGTCTGAAATGGTACAGAGTTTCCTGGGGTTGGACTAGAAGACCTCCAATGTCCCCTTCCAGCTCCGTTATTCTGACTGCAGGGGGTGCTTTAGGGCTATGACTTCGAAACAGAGTTGTATATAACTTTTGGGGGCTGTCATAAATTCAAACATTTGCTAAGTGAGGACTATGTATAGTACAAGAAAGAAGAATGAATAAATAGGCCAGTGCTACAAGAAGATAGTAAGAGAATCACAGATGACAGAAAGACAGCAGACCTTCCTTAATATTTACTCTACTTCAGGCTACTTTCTTAAAGAGGACTACTTTCAAATGGATCTAAGCAGAACTGGTAAAAGGAGAGAATGGCGGCCCTGGGTTAGTAAAGCAAAAGTAAGGGAACATCCAGCTAGCATGAATGTGATTAATCTCCACATGTCATGAAAAAGTTTATGGATCTCTTCATCTCAAAACCCCTTTGAAAAATCATGCAGAATGGCTATAATGTCCAAGGACTGGAGAAGGTTAAATATATTTCCTGTCTTCAGAAATGTGGGTGGGTGGGAATAGCTGGATAACTATAGACAGGTTAGCTTGACATCAACATCATGGAAAATTTTGGAACTCTGGATTATTCAAGCAATTGGTTTGTGAGCATTTAGAAAAGAATTCTCTGCCTGACAGGAGCTAGTGGTGCTTTATCAAGAATAAATTATGCTAAACCAATCTAATCTCCTTTTCTCCTAGAGCGGCCAGTTTGATAACCAGGAGAAATAGAAATCTCAGCTTCAGCAAAGCATTTCACAAAGGGTCTCATATAATTTTAGTATGGAAGATGACTGAAAGTGGGCTAGATTATCCTACAATTAGACGGCTCCGAAGCCGGTTCATCATATATCAGCACAGTATGTCGCAGTGGGTCCAAGTCAAATGGGAAGAAAGAAATATAATCACAGAACTCTGTTTTAGGTTCTGTGCTATTCACAGAATGAATAAAAAAATAGGAGTATAGCATCAAATCTGTAGACAACACAAAGATCAGGCAATAACCAAAACTTTAAAGAACATTACTGAGGCTCAGAAGAACTTTTCAGATGAACAGCAGTTAACATCTACAAACAACTGAGTAAATAAATCTATAAGACATAGAAAAGAAGAAGAAAAAAGAAAACTCTACTGAAATAAAAAGGAAAAACAGGTAATAAACTCCTTCCTATTTGTCACCTTGTAAAAGTATAACTGACAGCAGGTTTCCTACAATTATGATAATCATGAATGAAGACAAATATACATCACCCAGGATAATATAGCAGGATCTGATCTGGGTCTACCACTGGACCAGAGATTTATTCTTCCGAGCTTTGCATCACAATAGAACCTCAGGGTACTTCTCTCTCTCTCCAAAATGTGTGAGAGAGAAGTTCCTTGAGCATGGGCTCCAGCGCTAGTCTAAAAGCTCAGAAGACGAAACCTCTGGTCCCAGTGACCAACCCAGATTGGATCCTGCAATAAAGATAATGCATGAAATCCATCCAGATTTGATAGAACTGTTGTTCCTGCCTTTGACGTTTCACTACAATATTTTTAATTTTATACATAATCTTTTCTAGCCTGATGATTGTAGAAGCCTTATTGAGCCACATCTTATCTGTGAAAGAACTGAAGAATCTTGATAGGCTGGAATAAAGGACAGAAATCAGATGGATTAACGTCAACGAGGCAAGGGTGAAGCTCTACACTAGAGTAAGACAAATCAAAGGCAGGAGTATAAGATGAATCAGGGATATACTGTATACAGGGATAGCAGGGTTGGTTGGATTTTGCTTTGAGTATTTGTCGTTTTCATGGTAATGGTTTCGTATGTAATGTTGAGAGTTCATGTAGTGTCAGCAAAATAACAAATGTTACAAATTTTGAATATTCCTAATTCAAATGTTATGGGTTATATCTATTATTTCGCCAAAGACAGAAATCTCTTTAAATCAGCAAAATCTGAAATAAGAAAGTAATTTTTAGAAACTGTCTCCTTGCGTCTGTCTAGTAACTCAGCAGCAGCCCCCACTCTCCCTCCCCCTTAGGCTGCTTCATAGTGTTTTCAAAGATTCCACAAACCTTCCAAGATTTGAGAAGAGAAGAAAAAATTACCATGGATTTCTTCCAATCAATTATTCAATTTTTTGAATTGTTCACTGAATAAAAGACTTTTTAAAATGGGTCATAAGATGATACAATATTTTGCATATATGTGAAGTGTACTAGAATTGCCTGAAATTAAAGCAAAGATATATTGCATTCACAGTAATTCAACTTTACAAGCAGCAGATTCCTGAGCCTATATGTCTGTTGACCACTAGAAAAATGGATGCAGAGGCAGTTAGAAGAATTCTGTGCTTTTATTGCCTTTCATTGCCTAAAGTACTACAGGTAGTCCTTGATTTATGACTATTCGTTTAATGGCTATTCACAGTTATGATGATGCTGAAAAAAAGTTAATTATGAAAAGTCCTCACACTTAGAACACTTATGTCCCCACACTTATGCAGCGGGGACTGCAATGTCCCCACTACTGAAAGATTAAAATTTAAATACTTGGCAACTAGCACGGATTTATAATGGTTGCAGCATCCCAGGATCACGTGATTACCATATGACTTTTCCACGGGGTCTCAAACAAGGAAAGTCAAGAGAGAAGACAGATTTGCCTAACAGCCATGTAATTCACTTAATTATGAACAAAACAAGCAAAATCGTGGACTTAATGGCATCACTTAGCAACCAGGTCCAGTCCCAATTGTGGTCGCTAAGTCAAGGAGTACCTGTATGCAGATTCTTATGTAACTTGCTTTGTATTGGTGACAATTTGTGTAACTCAGAGCTTTCATCACCTTATTCCTCTCTCAATTCGTCTCCATTTAATTGTAACCCTGATCAACACAATTCTAGTTTTCACTGAATTTGCTCTGTCTCCCTGATGGAGAAATAGCACATTATAGACTCATTATTTAGGCCAACTTAACTAAACTTAGGCTTTCAATTATTGGATTATTTCCTCAATGAAACACATCTTTCTTTTCCTCCATGCAAGCACTAGCCTCCTTTAGAAGAAGACTCTTAAATTACTTCAGGTTTCTCTCTCTAAGCATTCTTTCCCCTGTAAAAAGCAATCTGCTTCAGCAGATAGTTCAATGGAGATGTCAACTCAGTGTACAGCATCTGTGAAAAGGGCAAATTCCATAGTAGGGATCACTTGGAAAGGGACTGAAAATAAAACTGGTGAGGTAGTAATGCTCTTAGCCAAATCTATTGTACATCTGTATCTGGATTAGAGTGGGTAGTTGTAGCTGCCACATTTGAGAAAGAACAGAGTTGAAAATAATAGAAGAAAGCAGTCAAAATGATTGTGGATTCAAGCACTTTATTAAAAAAATAAAAAGGACTATAACACTGGTAAGAGTATATAGAATCATTCTTAACACAAAAAAGCAATTCTCCAAACACTCATAAGGCTGATGGGAAGAAGATTTAGAAAGGCCAAAATATATTTTTTTTTGTACAGCATATAATTAGTTTGTAGAAATCATTATCACAAAACAGGGCAATGACTACCAATGGCTTCTAAAGATGACTGAAAAATTCCAATGACAGGTCTATTGAAAACTATTAATCTTTAAAACTTGGTATTATTTCTGCATTCAGCCAGCATGCCTCTTGTGCCAGTGCAGTTGCAATTAAAGGCCCTGTCCCACTGGCCGATGGACGCAAAACGTATGCATAAAGGACACAGCAGATGAGCAAAATTTCAGGGGGTGGCCATCCATCCGTTGTCATCCACTCCAATGGATAACATCACATCCCAAAAGTTGGTGAAAATGGAAATGCATAAACTAGAACGGAAAAGAGAACCGAACTGTGGTAGTATGTAAACTGGGGATGCTTAACGGATGTTCATAGGAAGCTAGCGATGTATATAGGATGCAAACCTGTTCAGCGCCTGGCGTTCTATCTTTCTCGCTACTAACGCTGTGTAGACGTTCCGTGTATCTTTTGTTTCCTCCCTCTTTCCGTTTTTCAAGCTGCAGCGGATGTGCAGTTGAGGGATGCAGAGGATGCAGAGAGGATACAGCGGATATTTAACGGATGATAAACGGACACTAGAACGTTGTTGCTCATACGTCACAGATTTACATCGTACACAGCGGAAGTTTCAATCCGTTCACAAAAGTTTGTGCGCTCCAAAAACTTCTTGCACGGATGAATGCAGATGGACGGGTATTGCTTGACGATAGAGCGATATGAAACTAAAAGACAACGTATGCAATGATTTCTCACACGGATGCATAGATTTTGTCTGGTGCAGTGGGACATGGGCTTAAGTTGGAGAGAGAGATGTCTCCCATCTTGGACTTGTGAGTACCCTACAGGCATTTAGTTGGCTATTGTAAGAAATAAAATGCTGTACAAAGATTGATCTTGATGTGATTCAGCAGAGTTGTTCTTATGATCTTTTTAATTTATATGTTATTAATCAACAGTTCAGCTTTGATATTAATATTTCAGAAACTGAACTACCTAGACTACACATTTTTAGATTGGTTCTCACAATATATGTATGAACAGTTGTGGAATGTACTGAGGAAAAACTGAACTACAGAACTCTAGTCCAGGCTAATATTAATAACTGTACTGTGACTTACTGCTTGGGAGTACCCCCATTACCGAAAAAAATAGCAAGATGGTGGCAGTTCAACTAGTAAGGCTAAGCAGGTCTATGAGTCCATGTAAGACATTACTCACCATCTACAAGTCCTCATTGTAGCAAGAACCTGCTTATGCAGACCTGCTGCCTGAATCTCCTAGTTTAAAGAGTGTGTGATGATTAAATGACAATTTCTTATTCTTTCAATCACTAACAGTAAAACTGCCATCTAATAACAAGAGTAGGTTGCAGACAAGGTACACCTTCAAGCAAAGACGTTTTTGCAACATCCTGCTGCTGGCTGGAGAACCATAAGCTTCTTTCTAAAAAAACACTAACACTTAAAATTCAAACCTATAACTTGTAGTTTGTTTGAAAAAAAAAGGAATTAACTTGTTTTATCTGTTTTGAATCAAAATGGTTAAACATTAAACCCTGTACAAATTAGTTTCTCAAATAACTCATAAAAATCAAAGCATGGTGATACTCACAGGGATTTAGGGGTCAGGAAGTCTTGCTTTATGTTTTAATTCTTGGGCTTATTTTTGACCTGCCCTTTTGCCCTGGGAGTATTTCTTTCTAAAAATTATGTTGTTTTCAGGAAAGAGATATTCCAGAGAATATTCCCAAGTGTTTCATACTGAAATGCACTTACTCTGAAAGTTAGCTCAATTAGTTTATCACTTAAATCTGTAGACTGAAAAGATGGTGTTGGTGTAACATCAATGTCACTGGTCATACCAACACCATTTCTCCAATCAGCAAATTCAAATGATAAATTAATTGAGACAAATAAAATTAAATCCTAGAGACCAAAATAATGAAAGCATAGGATTCCATGTGGAATTTTGGTTCTACGTGGCTAAATGTTGGTAATGTGAACAGTTGATGGAGTTTTAAAAATTTTACAATTAACATGCCTACACATGAGTACCTCCAGATCCATATTAAAAGAACTTTCATCTGCAACTTCTAAAAGAAAAGCATCAATCCTATCACAACCAACTCATGTCAAATGTAATTTGATATTTATACAACTTCAGAAATATTCAACATTGACAAAGCAACTGTGACAGATGATTAAATTAGTAATTTGGACTAAGGATAAGCAAATAGGGTAATTTTTGCACAGAAGGTTTACTAGCCAGCAAAACATTCCATTTCAAAAAAATTAATCACAGAATTTTAAAAAATGAACTTAATCTCAAGAAAAGCAAAATCTTTTTCAGGTCAAGCTCAGCTTCTGTTGACTTACATAGACATCACCATGCAATTCGCTTGGCATAATACCAAAGTCCTTTTCAATGGCCTTCCGCAATGTGTTTTCATCTTCCTAGTCTAGCATACAGCTCCCAAGTGGTCTCCAGCCAAATCAGGGCTGAATCTACTTGGCTTTCTAATTCAACCAAAATCAGTTAACTGCTGTCAATCTGGGCCATATAATATAATACACTTTACTGTTCAATGTAGCAATTAATCTGGTTCAAACACTGACCTTAGATTTAATATCAGTGAAACTAATATTAGGATTGCAGTTTACCAGAAAATCACTGCATGGAAACGGAATTTTTTTTCTCTGTTTCTAGTCCCCTCGGGCACAGTGAGATTGCTCCATTCACTGCTCTCCAAACTGGACGCCTTGAAGGAAGCGCAAGACAGAAATATTCCAAATATAATTATGGGGGGAAATACTTGTGACAAGCTGTTTTATGCATAACATAAAAAGGAAGCTTATAATCATGTACAACTAATTTCAACTTAACAACTAACATTTCAAAATTATTACACCTTAATCCTAATCTTTCCCATAATCATTATAACCACAGTGGCTATCTGATACCACTGGGATAAAGGTTTAAGATACTACATTGTTCATACTTGTAATGAAGGAGAAAGTCATTTCTTTATATTTCTTTTCTTCTTCTTTACTATATTTTTATCTATCTTTTCTATTTCTATTTTTTCTGTATTTTTTATTCTTTTAGTATGCTTATGTTATTTTATTGTAATTTCTAATAAAACTGTTGTTTAAAAAAGGATACGCCCAAGCTTTTAAAAGCATACAATTGTGCAAACAACTTCCGAGAAAGGAGCGCTTTTCATTTAATCATGATTTCACTCACAGAACCGAAGTTGAGAAAGGCTATTCTAAAATACCCTTGGGCTAGATGCAATATTTTGCATATTCTGACATTAATTTTAAAATGACCATTCAATTGGGAAAATGGTTTTAATGAAATTGAGATTCTGAAAGTTTGTTGTTCAACAAACGAACAAATTTTAGCAACAAAAGTTCTTTAAAGTATTATTTTTGCCTGCTTTGTGGAACAAGTCTTCCCTAACAACTCTTAATATTATTCACTTCCAAGTACTAGATGACGACACAATCACACTGATGTCAGCATCTTTTGTTAAGAGAGATGAGTCCGAAAAGAAAGTTCCAATTTAGTACTACCATAAGGGTGCTTAAAAAGTTCTGAATGCTTTCAAATGTCTAATATTTCTGGATAAATATGACCTAAAACATGTTCTGTTTTGCACACATCCTAAAACTACATGAAGAGAACCTAATTAAGCAAATGAGTCTAAAATATTACGTATGTTCATGTATTTATTGAGGAAAAAGATCCAAAGCTTTATAATTTACTTTAAAAAAAAAAGAATAGTCAGGGTTTGACTAAAATGAAAAGCTGCCAATCTTCTTAAGTCTCAAATGCACCCAGGGGAACTTTTTTCATCTTAGATGCCCTTCTTTCTGTTGGGTTTTTGAAATCCAGCCCCCCCCCCCAAAATAAGACTGGTCTTATTTTCATTTGGGCCCCAAAATAAGCACTGGGACTTATTTTCAGAGGATGTTTTTTTCCCCTATGTATGGGCAGCCCACTTCTGCTTGTTCGTGGCAGGGCAGGAAGCTGTACGATGCGCTAGAGTAACCGCCACAAGGCAGGGGGTAGAACTGCCCAATGCATCCCCCCACCAGCTTACCTTAGGGCCCCCACAGCCAGGCCATCCATGCCCTGACACCTGCCTTGACTTTCCTCATACCCGTGGCACCAGCAAACCAATCAGCATCCTGCTCCTTTGTGGCTGCACGCAAGCGGGAGAAATAGGTCAGTGGTCATGTGTGCTCCTGCTTCATAAGACTGCTGGTAATGCCGCTGCAAAGCAGGTGTCAGGCCATGGATGGCCTGGCTGTGGGGGCCCTGAGGTAAGCTGGTGTGGGGCACATGGGGCAGCTTCATCACCACCCTGCCTCACCTCGTGGCCATGGCACTGCAAGCAACCAGATGGATGGGTGGTTGACTGGCTGTGCAGGCTTTTAAGTAGGGCTTATTTGGGGGGGTTATATTAGGCGCACACATAAAAACCATGCTAGGTCTTATTTTGGGGATAGGTCTTATCTTTGAGGAAACGGTGTGTATATGTGTACGTATACATACACACCCATACATACATACAAATATGGAAATGGGGGAGGGAGAGAATAAGTGTCAGATCACCTTTAATTGCAATTTAACAACATTGAACAGGTCATCCATATTATTTCATTAACCACTATAAAAAAATTTATTATTTATTTAATTCTATAACCATAATAATATATTTATTTCTACAACCATAATAAAGAGTTCTTGGTTGTTTTCTATATTTAATTCTATAACCATAATAAGGAGTCCTTGGTTGTTTCTTGCAGATGTTTCATTACCCAATCTAGGTGAACATTATCAGTTCTACAGTAGCATACCAAGGACTCCTCATTTCAACCCTGAAGTACAAACATTATTTATTGGTTATAGCCACAACAGTATAAAACATTCCACATCATGTAAGAACAATATCACTTCCATCTCAGGGCTGGAAAGATTACCATTCTTCTATGACTGAAATTCAAGCTATTCTGGCAGCATTAAAACAGTGAAATAATGTGAATGAAATCCAACCATTTGTTTGTCTGTTGCCTTAATGCTAGAAGAGGAAAGCAGCATGAGAAATCAAACCATTAAACTTCCCACATGGCCTTACTGCTATCAAAACAGCATGAAAACATTATCATAAACAGTAATAATTAACTATTCTTATGATGCATAAAACCTCAGGCTTTGCTGTGTTCAGATCAATGGTTTTTAAAAGAATGCAATTCAGAACAGAAGAGCTGCGTGTTCACTTCAGCACAGTACAAGATGAAAAAAGAAAACTTATCAAGCAGATTTGAAAAAGATAATCACAGGGGTGATGGGAGATAAATATAATGGGGAAATCTACAGTTCATCCTTGATTTAGATTAATTTTAAACAAACACTGCACTGGGGGACACCCAGCATACAACCAAGGTTTCCAATTCTAAAAGAATGTTGCCAATTTAACTGAAGGGTCACATTTCAAGCTATGATTAGAGATTGTTTGATTGTTCTAAATCATCAATTGAAATTTTAAATATTCCAAAATAATTCTACTGATGGGAGCCACTTAATTCTTATCTTAAATTCCTAAAAGATTGGTACAGGTGGTCCTCAGCTTACAACAGTGTATTTAGTGCTGTTCCACTGCAAGTATAAAAAGTGTCTTATGACCGCTTGGCAACTGACTCATATTTAAGACAATTGCAATGTCCTGGAGTCATGTTTTGCAAACTTTTGCTGACAAGCAAAGTCAATTTGGAAGCCAGATTCACTTAACAATTGTATTATTAATTTAACTACAATGACTCACTTAACTACTGTGGCAAGAAAGGTTGTAAAATGGGGCAAAATTCACTTAACAAATATCTTGCTTAGCTACAGAATTTTGGGGCTCAATTGTGATCATAAGCCAAAGACTAACTGTCCTTATTTTTAGGCAATAATGTTTCATTGTGTGAAAGTTTTTTTCTGATAGGGCAAATATATTTTTATTGTAGGAAAGAAATTTCATCTAAACACTTTGTCTTATGAAAATAAAGTGGTAACACACATGTACTTTTTATTATTTCATGGATAAATACTGGTAGTCCTTGACGTACAACAATTGAGCCCAAAATTTCTGTTGTTAAGCAAGACAAAAATTAAGTTAGCTTTGCCCCATTTTTCCATCTTTCTTGCCTCAGTTGTTAAGTGAATCAGTGCAGTTGTTAAGTTAGTAACATGGTTATTACGTGAATCTGGCTTCCCCATTGACTCTGCTTCTCAGTAAGTTGCAAAATGTGATCAAATGACTCCAGGATACTGCAACCATCATAAATATGAATCAGTTGTCAAGCATCCAAATTCTTATCATGTGACCAAGGGGGTGGCTGCAACAGTTCATAAATGGGGAAAAACTGTCACAAGTCACTTTTTTGCTGTTGCAATTTTGAACAATCACTAAACAAATGGTTGTAAGTCGAGGACTGCCTGTACTGAAGAACCCACTGCATGTTTAAAAAGCAAAAAAAGTTTACACATGTACTTTCTATATGTCCACAATTAAATTGTATACTTTTAACAAGCCTGACAGTGGTTACTCAGAATGACCGATGAGCAAACTTCTCTTAGCTAAATTGTACTATATATTGCACATGGCTAAGATATTTGCAAAGGTCATCTCTAAAAATGTCATATGCAAACCTCCAACAAATAACCAAAATAATTCTTGGATGTTGCCTAGTTTGATAATGAAATGTGTTCAAGAAAACAACCGAGCTCAGGAGAGTACCAAGGACCCTGCAATTCAACCCTGAACTACAAATATTCTCTTCTATAAGAACCAAAATAATTCTAAGCAAATTTATTAATTGACTATAGTACCTCAGAAGCATCAACATGTGATAACCATTATTTTTTCCAACGGAGAATATATCATCTATATCAGGGGTGTCAAACTCAAGGCCCATGGGCTGCCACAGGGTGCTTAAATCTGGCCCACGGGCTGGCCTGGAAATATTAAAGGACCGGCCCTCAATGCCTCTGCCAGCCAAAATGGGGCACAGGGGGAGGCATGCGGCCACCCCACAGCCCATTTGTGGCCAGCAGAGTTCTCAGAAGGCCAGCACCTATGTCAGGGGTCTCCAATCCCCAGTACGTGGACTGGTCCCAGCCTGCAGCATGCCAGAAACCAGTCAACACAAACAATGGAAGCGGGATGCAGGGAGCACACAAACCCATGCCCCCCCCCCAGTCTATGGAAAAACCTCTCTCCACCAAATGGGTCAAAGATTTGGGGCTGCTGATCTACATTATCTCAGAGTCTAATAAACTAATAAATCTAGTCTAAGAAATCTAATAAAATCAGCCACTGACATGAACAATTCAAAACTGAATCAGCAATTATGGACATCACTAGAAACTTCACTAAATGGGAAAATACCCATTTTTATTTGTGGGTGGCCCTGATTTAGCAACTGCCTTGGAGAGCAATAGTTTGCAGTTACAATGATAATGAAAAAATGATTTGGTGACTGATGTCCATATTTGTGACCTTTGCAGTATCTCCCTCTCTCTGTTACATGTTCACCATTAGAGTCAGTTAGCACATGTTCTCCTGTGCCTGACCAATGTTTTCCCCCTCCTCCTTGCAGAGCTGATAGATTTCCTAAATAAGCTTTTTTCTGCAACATGCCTAAAAAGTGCTAACCTCAAGTTAACAAGCTCAGTTCTGTGACCTTAATTAGTTGTCCAGAACCCTCTTATCAGTAAATGTTGCTGCCTGCCACTGATAAGATCCTAATCAGTTACATACTGAAGTCTTTTGTTTGGCTCACAGTCAAGAGGATATTCGATAAACAGCCATAGTTAGTGCATTTTCCTTTCAATGTATATTCTCCATTATGGACCTGCTTACTCTCTTGTAATCCCTTCCTCTCCAATGAATGTAAAGATGAGCATTATTTCTTTTCTTGCTAATTACCCCTGCACAAAAGTGAGCACTCCAAAGAAGAGTGAGGGCAAAGCTATAGGATTTGCCCTATAACACCAACTTCCTTGTAAGTCAAGTTCTAGTTTTCATTCCGGATTTTTTAAAATAGGAATTTCCAACAGTACTAAAAGATATATGGCACACACATATATCTGAATAGCTACAACATCTGAATGAACGCACACAAATCCTATCAGGAATATATTGCCTATCTGGACATGTATCCAAGTTGTTGGGAGAATGTGTGGTATTGAAGAAAGTGAAATATGAACTATAATATACTATAATGGCTCTTGAAGGGAATATTAGATAAATCTAACAATGCTTTCTTTTCTTACCATTTTCAATGACATTTGATAAGAAAATCCCTATTCCTAACTCTAGAATATAAAGAAAGCATTAGTTATTAAAACTATAAATTTAGACAATGGAAGCACCATATGCATTTTTCCAAACTGTAATTGTATTCCTGAATATAAAAATAGTATGATCTGTCCTCTTGAAAAACTTAAGAAAAATTCTACCCTTTAAAAAAAATCAATTTCTAGACACCACAATGGCAAAATAACAGTGTCAAATCTAGAACAACTATATGGAAGAAATATGTCCTCAGTAAAAACCAGAACAGTCCTTTCCCCTACTGCTATTATTTTTTTTACAATTCCCATATACGGACACTACATATATGGAGACTCTCAGTAGTCCTTGACTTGCAACCATTTGTTTAGTGACTGTTAGAAGTTACACTGGCACATAAAGTGACTTATGACCATGTTTTACATTTGCGACTCTTGCAGCATCCCCATGGCCATGTGATCAAAATTCAGACACTTGGCATCTGACATGTATTTATGACAGTTGTATTGTGATCACCTTTTGCAGCCTTCTAATAAGCAATGTCAAAGTGGAAGCCATATTCACTTAAAACACCGTGTTTTTAACAACTGCAGTAATTCACTTAACAACTGAACAAGAAAGGTGGTAAAATGAGGCAAAGCTCACTTTAACAAGTGCCTTGCTTAGGAATGGAAATTTTGAGCTCAGTTTTGGTCCTAAGTCGAGGGCTACCTGTGTACTTCTTTATTAACTACCAGTCTCCAAACTCTTTGACATACATAGTTTCCTGGGGTCCCACAGCAGTACAGTATTGCAGGAGGAGTCTACAAAAAATGTAAAACAAAAAATACTCACTCATATAGCCCTCCACTGACAGCAAATGACTCCCAAAACCCTTCACTCTCAGGAGAGAAGCTGAAGAAAGACATATATGGGTCCGACCTAAGTGGAGACTGAAAGGAAGATTGCCAGTCTCTCTCTCTCTCTCTCTCTCCCTCCCTCCCTCCCTCCTCATAGGTAGTTTTTTCTCATGACTTTTTCTCATTGCAATCTATTGTGACTGATTGCAATTCCGACAAGTATAAATGCTCCTGCCCCATAGCTAGCCCCACCTTATTGTATTTGCCCCAACTGAAATCAAAAATTGCTGAGGAAGTGCCGTTAGAAACATTTATATATGTACATCAATTTCTTTCATCATGTTTTTAAACAATGTTTAAAACTTAATCCCTCAGCATTTCTTTTTATATATCAGTGACTTAGCTCAAACTTAGCAATTTTAAAATTTTGTGGATTCATGCCAGCTGGGGAATTCTGGGAGTTGAATTCCACACATCTTAAAGTTGCCAATTTAGAAAAACACCAACCTAGCTTTTACTAACTTCTGGCAAAGAAGTTGAAAGGCTTTTTGCAAGTCCATTATTTCTCACTGATACAAATTCATATTTGAGATTATACTTGTCATCAATAAAAGCAATCAGTGTCATCATGAAATAAAAGTTAATTAGTGTACTGCAAAAAGATGCCAGTTAATTTTCAGGTACTACTTATTCCCTAACTCTACATTTAATAAGTTTGGGGTGGGTTGAATCGATCTTGAAAAAAGAACACTTTCATTGTGGTGTGTTAATGCTGGTATTGATGATATTGTTGTGGTTTGTTACAGCTTTGCGTTAATCACTGTACGTTTTAATACAATTACTGCAGAACTGTAAACTACTGGGGGACACTTTCTGATTGAAATGGCATATAAGCCTTAAAAATGTGACAGGATTAGGGAGAGAGGCCTAGAGAAAGAGACTGTGCAGTCCTGAGTTGGATGGGGGAAGAGGTTCAGAATAGTCACCCTAGAATCACTTAGGATGTATCTAGTAGGTTGGAAGATTATAGCTTTAGTTTGGCAAGATTCTGTCCACTAGATATAGGCAAACAATTGAATTCAATTGGATTTCACTGTGTCATCTCTGAACTTGGGCCTGACAGAAATAGATAAATGTTTCCCATAAAAAGTGTCAAGAAGTCAGATTAACCTGCTTATGTAAGTTACTAGCCAAGAGCTTGGCACAAAAACCAATAGCTAACCTGATTGTATTGTAAAAATTTCTAGTATGTCAGTCATTTCCATGATTAGAGGTCCTGGGGCGAGGAGTGGGGGGGAATATGTATCCCTTGCCTTCCTCCCAGACAGATCAGGGAAGCTATCATTATTTGATTGGAGTTAAGAGTACTACCACCTTTTTTTTAAGAAAGAGACAGAGTATCCTCTCTTGAAGATATTCTCTTTGGACTTGACCTTATTATATATCTAACCCCCACTGTACTACCAAAGGAGTATTCCACCAAAAGAGAGTTGCTAGTACTGATGCTGAGGGCATAATCAGGTTGCCAGTAAGCTTCCATGAATTTCCTTTTTATTTATTGGAATAGTCCTTGTTTGACAGCCATGAATAAGCAAGATAGAATTATTAAAAAAAATAAAACACAAAATTCAACTATATAATGGCAAAAACAATACCAGCACTATCTCTTAGAGCAGGCAGTATACAATTCAAAGTGCTGGTTTTAACATTTACAGCTTTAAATGCCATGGAAGCTGAATACCTACAAGGTGATCTACTTAAAATCAATATTATTTACTTATTTATCATATGTATATCCTGCCACAATCATATAGCTTACTTGTGCATTCAGGTGGTGTGCGTAAGGTTCCTCCCCCACGAGATGCAATAAAAGTGAGAAACTCCTGTTTGTCATTAATAGGATCAACCCAATGTAATGGCCTCCCACCTGAAAATTAGATGATTTCATAATTTCTGACCTTTAGAAAAGCCTTAAAAATAGGGTTGTTCAGGAGGTTATTTATTTAAGATCTGACATCAATATGCTTTTATTATTGTTTATTACATTAATTCATGATATGGCTTAATTGGTTTAAAAATAGTATTTTTATTATTTCTCCGTTATTATTTTCACCCTCGATCTGGGAATTGGTAATATACAAAAACCCTGAACAAATAAATAATGCATTAGCAGCTCAAAATCATAAATAGGACTCATGCAGACAGATTTATTTAAATTAGTGTTATCCATGAACAATTTTAACACAAAAACAAATATTTTATTATTTCGTATGAGAAAAATGGTTTTGACTATAAAATTTTAAACATTTTTGACACTGTCAGTAATAACATACTAATGCATTTACAACTATTTTAATATTCACGTGTTACCTATAGAGAACATTGGGAAGCTAGCAAGAGAGTCACTCAACACCAAGATGGGAAAATATCTTCTCCTGACTGAATAACAACAAAAAATGTTAGTAGGTAAATCTAAAATTATTAACTATATAGACAGCACTAACAGTTCATATCGTTAGAAGAATGTAATGTCAACTTCTTGAAATCATGCCCCAAAACCTGCCTATCAATATGATAATGCCTACATTTGTTGAGTTTTTTGAGGGATTTGATATCATATAATACAGCTTTAGTAATGATGCCATGATTGATATAGTATGATAGATAACATATATTTAAAAGATGCCACTGAATCTGAATACCACTAAAAGTTCTTGTTTAAAAACCACATTTTGTAATAGTTGAACAAAATTTACCTATCAATCTTCAACTACATGTAACAAGTCCATTTTTTTCCTGCAAGTTGTTTTTCAGAATAAATTGCAGTAGTAATTTCATGAGTTGTCACTCAGATCAAGCTTTCATCGTGTGATTAAGCACAGCCAGCTAAATCAAAGTAGATTGGCCAATCACTAATATCGTTTCCATCTTTTCACAATAACAATATGGCAAATAGCCAGCATGAAATGTAAATTCCTAGTACTGACCAGAATTTGTGCAGATTCGCAAGAATGTAAAAGACAAATTTGTCACTATTTTAGGTACTCAAAAAAGATGATATCCAAATGACTGAGTTCTATTTACAACAGAACAAGCTTGTTCTTTTTTTCTTTTGCTAGAATTATAGTTCACCTACCTTACTTGCTAAAAGGCAGCTTGACCTCTGTAGCTTGATTGAGATTTCAAAGTTATATAAAAGCAAAAGCAGCTTTTTTTCATATCGAAAATCCACATTTAGACACACTTCATTCGGAGCAATCAGACTATTACCAAATTATGAACCAACTGTTCGGTTCTCCAGGTCTTTTCTAGATACTACTTGTTAAACTAAGCAAGAAATAAAAAGGCAAGGAAACGTTTCTTCTTGTAAAACCTATTGGTGTTTAATTTCAGTGTTACAATAAAACATGGGGTGAGATTGCATGCAGTTAAGATTAAATGCTACAGTATTAGGTTCCTGGTTTCCTTTTGCATGGATTTCTATTTAGACTGTCAGTTCTATTACCAATTTGGAACATGGCACTGTGGGTACATTGAGCACACACAGCTCTCTTTCTGAATTACTGTTCACTGAATTACAATTGTCAACTTCCCTGACAAGTTCCTAAATGCAATGGTAGTTGGGACAAACTGTTGAATCTTTATTTAAACCCTTTTTAAATCCCTATGAGACAGAGACATGGCAGACAAGTCATTCTACATTCTAGGAGGCAAATTCACTCACTCTAGTCTAGAACAAACAGAGAAATCTCTGAAGAATCAAGTGCAAATGATCCTACTTCCACAAGGCGACCTTCCTGAGAAAGAAATCTACCACCAACTCCGCTTGCTACATCAGTTATGAGTTTTCACAATGTCCTTTCTGTCATATTTACATTTGTATGTAAAACGGGGTTTTATGTAATTTTATGTAATGGGGTATGTATGTACATACATGATGTTGTGGATTGGGTACAATGGCTTCCCTGAAAGGAAATTTCTGAATCCTCTACTCCCAACTGTAGATCTTTCTTACAACACTTAGAAACTCAGTAGTGTTGCTACCAGTCACTTGACACTAGAGAGATCCCTGTTGTTTGACCTAACAAGTAGGCATGTGCTAAAAGAAGGCATACTTCATTGTCTATATCACAATCAAAGAACTAGAAGGAAGTTGAAAGTGTGAAAAAAAAATGACCACTTCTGAAGAAAACATTTCAATCAAGTGCTTGAACTTCCACAATCTCCCATACATAGCACAAAGTCACAAACCCCTCATCACAATCCATAAAGGAAAGTAATTCTCTACCACCTCTCGATTTTGCTAGTCCCTAGCTTGCTATCTAATTTCTTCTATAAGACAAAACTACTTTTTCTTTTTTGGCATTTACTTAGTTCCAGAAAGTGCTTGTAAGAGAAAAAAATGAAAAGCAAAGCAAACTGGATCTAGCCCTCTCCTATTTTAAGGAGCACCTGGGAGAGGGTACTTCCATTCCTGATCCATTATATATAAAGTATCATCTTTTTTGTCTTATATCAAGCTGTATCCTCAGACTCTCAGATGTTACATTTTGCATTTACTACACTGAAGTATTTTATTTCTAAATATTTCATTGTTTTGATACATCTTTCCTGAAATCACTGGAAAAAACATGTTGTGTGTATATTGTGTATTGAGTCCAATATGTTGCACTACAATTGAAGGCAAATCTAGATAACTGTTGAATTTTATTTTTCATATTGGGGGAAGGGTACATGTCTTTATCCCATGAATATAACCGATATATACTATACAACCATGATCGCGAACCTATGCCGCACGTGCCTGGAAGTGGCATGCAGAGCCATCTCTCCAGGCAAGTCATCATCTCTTGGTCTTCTGGGTTCTGGCACGTGCATGCGTGCCAGCCAGATGGTTTCTGTGCTTGCATGCATGCTGACCAGCTGGTCTTCGTGCACGTGGGAGTGTCAAAAAGCAAAAGACTAGCTCCCAGCGCACACAAGTGCAGGCCAACTGGCCTTGCAGTTTCTAGTGCACATGTGCGCATGGAGACTAGCTGGCCAGCCAGTTTCTAATGCACATGCGTGCACTAGCTAGCTGGTCTTTGCACATGCACACATTTTGGCACTCGGTGCCTTTCGGGACGCGTGCACTCCCATTTTGGTACTCGGGTGTCGAAAAGGTTAACCACCACTGCTATATAACAACACCTAATCCAATTAAATCTGCATTAGTCTAAAACTTTAACTAAGGCAGACCTTATAGTTGTAAAGTCATTTTTCTTATGGTACCCCACTCTAAAAGAATGATGAAAAATGCAAAAGGATTTTGGGATGACATTTAAACCTAATAAGGGTGTTGCCTAATTCTAGATCTTGGAACACCAAGATATTTTCCAACGCAACATGCTTCTCTCAAACTGTGGCAACTTAGTTACAAAATATTATTTGTACTTGAAAACAAATACTTGAATACTCACTTGTTTTCCACTCAGCTGAAATTAAGAGTTAATCTACCAGAAATGGCTATATACTGAAATATATGAAGAAAAGTCCATCATTTGCTACTTTCTAATGGCTGTATTTCTTAGTAGAGAAGAATGGTAGACCTGCATATCCATGAGGAAAATATGAGGAAGGTATGTAGGGTGTGTTCACTGGCTTATAAAAAATAGTAAAGGTACAAATAACAACAAATACAAATAGTAACAGTGTGCATGCCACATGGAGTTGTACAAAATGAAAGGTACAGTATAAATCAAATAAATATGGAAAAGTTTCTGTAATCCATCAAAGCAAAGGGACATGGCTACCATGCTTAAAAACAGGACACTGTGTCACATCAGTTTGGTTTTAAAGGATGCTTCATCTGAGACATCAATTTACTGAAACACATGCTCAAAGAGACATAAATAGATAAAATTCAGAAGATTTTCCTTTAAAATGATTAAAATAACCTAAAGGGGTCTAACCTAAATGCTTTCTTAGCAATTCCAGATAATACAGGGTTATTTCTGACACCATGACATGTTTTAAGGTATTAGGGAAACAAAAAAATGAAGAAAAAAAAAGGTGGAACAATTCAACTATTTTTATACATTATTGAAAAACTGCCAGAAATTCCTCATTCAGCAGATTCTTAGTCACCTGTCTGGCAAAAAAAAAAAAAACATATAAAAGTATCACTTAAATAGCACACTACCATAATTACAAGTTATTCCTCTTCAGTTAATTAAGTGATCTAAGTTTTATGCAGCCTGATATTTTTATCATGCTCAGTAAGAATTTTTTTCTATTATTGGGGACATTATTCCATTTTGTGTACATTAATACATTAGAGAATACAATATTCCCAAAAGGTATCCTTAGCATATCCTTAACATTTGTTGAAAATAGACACATAGTATGTTTTAGAAAGAATGCACACTATCACTTGGCACAATATTACAGCAGATTGTTGTTACTAATGTCAATCATCCTCTTGATTTCAGGAAATAAATAGTATTTGAAGAGAAAAACATTCTGGTTTCTTCTGCAGTACTGAAAAAAAAAGGATTGGGATCTAAATTCCTCATCCCATAAATAAAAGTGCCTCAGAAAAAGCTTTAATTTAGTGAAACAATCAGAAGAGAAAACAAATGTTAGCAGTTCCTCTGCCTCCAGTCTCTTGTGCCTTTTTAAAGTTTATTTCAAAAGCCTCAGGAAAATGTGAGAAAATATGGGAAAGGGAGGTTTATAGATAAGGTTGCCTCATTTCCATTAGTAGTTTCACCTGAATAAACCTCTACCTAGGAGATACTCCTATAGGTGGGAGCAGCACTTCCTATGAACTGAAGTAATGATGTATATTTTGAAAATATAGAAATATTAGTTTAATTCTGTTGTTTAAACTTTGTTTTCTTATACCTTAAGGATGCAGTTTGCAACAACCTGAACATAAGGATTCCTTGGATAACTAATAGAATTGTGTGATTACTGTTCTGCTTTCAATTTTAAAAAAGCTATAGTTGTATCGTAAATTGCTACAGACTGCATATTTATATTTTATTTATAGAGTTTTACTTATAGTGAATGAAAAATATACCACCCTAAAATCTGAATATTAAAACAATAAAATCACATCACTAACAATAATGTCTGCATTATTTTATATATCAAAACAATGCAATCTTGCCTCAAATAGCAATGGCAGATGAACAAAGTTTTGTGACTGTCCCAGAGATCATCACTGGCTTATCAGTTAAAAGGAGAAAAATAAAGGGTTAATTAATTAACAGAGATATCATTAAATTCTTGTCCCTAATTGAATTCAAATGACAGAGGAGGACATGCACGACTGATTCTATTTCTCCCAACAGACCAAGGCAACGGCATTTTTACAGTTGAGATACTAAATCTCCCTTTTAATGAAACTTGGTCAACTTCTCTTAGGGATTGGACAAGGGATGTTGGCAAAGTAGAAAGCCAGTAAAAAAGGCCCACCAAATAAACTTGAACTATAGAATTTTGGGTACAACATACATTTTTCTATAAAATTAAGTCAAAACTCATTTTTTTCTTCTATTTGAATATAAAATCAGTATCCAACGACCAAAACAATCTGTAAAAACTTCAGATGGAACAAAAATGTGTTATTTATATTTCTCTAAATTAGTAAAGAAATGTAGTGAACTTGACATGTTTTCCCTGCATGAATGTCTTCCCAAAACAGGTCCAGTTAATTCTAAATAGCAATGAAAGAGCAAACCTGACTTTGTAAAGCTTTGTACAATTAGTACAATGTAACCGTTAGTGCTGGAATGAGAGCCTTCAAAGAAAGATATACAAAGCTTAATGGTTTACCCATTATCTCAAAAGACTGATCTACTTCAGAAACTACTGTGAAAGTAAAATGAGAGAGAAACCCAAGCTCGCAAAAAGACAACTTAAATGTAATAAATATTCCATCAGTTCAGTTTTGTACAGATGTCTGTAAATATAGTCTTGTACTTTGCTACTGTACTTCACTTTTGCTGTAGTTCCTATAGACTTTAAATAGAGTTGTGCTGTGATCTGCTTTTGAAGGCAAAAGGGTATTTCAAAGATCATATGGATTCAGCTGTAATACCTGTCTGCAATTCCTTAAACTAAGACTATTTTCCCAGGATTTTGCAGGAACTGCTGAAGGCAGTTTTATAGAGATGCGCATATATGTGCTAGGTCACACCTCTGAGTACTCCAAAGCACTTCCTTGCCTTCAAGTCTATCTTTTGGATGGTGGGGCCTCTAAATTGGCCAATCTTCTTATTTAAAAAATAATAATTGCATGCCATAGTATTAAAACTAACAAAACTGATGCAAAAGTAGAGCAGAAAGAGTTCAAAAGAGCAATAAAGAAACTGGCTGAAACTAGTAGAAAGTACACTCAAGAACAGTTTCTGCACATAAAAACACCCCTGCAAACTCACTGAAAGTTCATCTGCTGTTACACTTTGTAAACTCAAATCACAATCTATTAAAATTGATCTTTCAATCTTGTAATGATCTTTTTATGAGTAATTAAACAGTATACATTCTGTGAACCCATTAAATGTTCTAAGAGCAGAATTTTTATTCACAAAACACATACAATGTGTCATGTTTTCTTTCAAGGCCTTGGCATTCCATGCTAAATGAGCCTTTCAGAACAATTTCAAAAGCCATTACACTTACATTCTTCTTCCCATGCTTAGAATTACTAAGCCATTCTAAAAGTTGGGATTAAATATTATGCTTCATTGACAGAAGATAGAAACCTAAACCACCAATCCATATATAATTGTCAATCTCCCCCATTTGTGGTCATATTCCTTCAATACTATTGGTCATTACTGTACTTCAGGACTTTTTTCCATTTTAGTTCTTTAAGCATTAAACTTTAAGGTTTAATGAAGCTTTGTGAATATTTCCTATTACAGTCCCATTTGTTTTATATGTAAAAACACTTGCTATTATATTTACGCTAACCATAAAAACACATCTGACAGGCTTCTTTGATATATCATAACACTAATGTTTGCAACTGTTGTTTGGGCACAAAGAAATGAACTATTTGTTAATTGGTTAATTAACAAAAGTTTAATTTTGAATCATACAATGAATCATCATTTGGACTGAAGATCTTGATTCTCCAAAGAATGTGAGGTAACTATCAATATTCCTCACACAATTAGCTGAAGGATCAAACTGAACACACTGTATTCTAACATTCTCTCTAAATAGGAATAGTGCCAAATGTATCACCTGTCCACTGAATTGTCACTGTACACCCATTAAAAAATAATGCTTGATAGTTGCATCCATGTATGTTTGTGTGTGCATGTGTACCATATATAATGAGCAGCCGTTTCCACCAGCACATATTCATACTACTTCAAACAGCTACATCAGGAACTTACTGAAGAAAATATGTCATGGAAAAGAAGGAAGTGTTCTTTATTCTTGGGAAATTTCAAGGTAAGATTTCTTCCCCCAGGGTTTCATTTTCTTTCTTTCACGTAGGTGAACAGGGAAGTGGAGGTGGCATTTGAGAGACATTTCAGCAAATGAAAAGTATCCTCGGTTTCCACACCTTCAATCTGATGCCAGCCTTGCCATTTTTTAACTCCCTCACGAGGAAACTACTCAACCATAGGGAAGCGGCCAGCAATGGAAAGACAGAAAGAAATGGTTAACACCCCCCCCCCCTTTCAGGTCTTTCTCAGTAGTGGCAGTAATAGAATTACTTTAACAAAAAAAGACGCTAAATCAGTGAGAGAAATAGAAATAAAGAAGAGGAAAGCTGACCCAAATGGGGCTCCTCCAAGGATACATTCAAGTTCCAAGAGGAAGTGCCTCGACTACCAGTAAGGATCCCGATCTTCAGGGCTCCTCCAGAGTCCAATGAGCACCGAGAGGGTTGCCAGCTTGCCCCATTACCTTCCTCATCTTCCTCCCACGCTCATTTTCCCGCAAGCCGCGACGTGGCTCCCTCCAGTTGGTTTGGACGCGGCCCCGGCTAATGACGAGTCCGAAACCGGAATGAAGTCCAGAAAGGAACCATCTGCTTTTGTGTGGTTTTTGGTTTTTTTTGTGTGTTTTTTTTAAAAGAAATCCTCTTGATAGGGGACTCGGGAGGAAAAAGCGGGTCGTCCCCACCCCGGTCTGAAAGAGAGCAAGGCGGAGGCGAGAGGGGCTAGAAACCTCCGCCGCGACCCTCCCCCCCCCGCCCCCCGCTGGCCCGGGAACGTCTGTGCGCCACACACACACACACACACACACACAGAGCGCCGAACCGGTCGTAGAAGGCGAGGAAAAGCAGCCGCCTCAACCTCTCTTACTTCTCAAAGGAGGAGGAGGAGGAAAGCGAAACGTCGCGTCGATGGAATCGCGCACACCCGCACTGCACCGAGGCGAGACAGAGAGAGAGATTCGTCTTCTCTTCTCAGACGGGTGAAAGGCAGAGCTTCTCCCTCGCTGGAAAAAGCTCCTGGAGCCTTTGGGCTTTTCCGCCCAGGAAAGGGAACAGGCATCCCGCCGCCATATACACATCACACACACACATACACACCTAGCCTTCCGGCAGGTTTCCCCCCGCCGCTTCTCCTCCGGACTCGTTGGACCACACACACACACACACACACACACACNCTCCCGAAGGGTCCCCGCCGAGCTGGGGCGGCACGTTCTCCTCCCACCCCGCTGCCCCAGACGACCGGGGTCGTCGGGGGGAAGAGATTCGGAGGGAAAGTCGCAGGCAGGCTGGCGGGCGCCACTTCTCCCATCGGGGAATGCGGCCGGGGACGAGACGAAGGGGAAAGGAACCGGCGGCCGAGCCGGAGGGGGAAGTCCTTTTTTTTTTTCCCTCTCCCTCCCTCGCCTGGGTGAGAAACTCGTCCTCCCCGGACACGCACCCCACGCCGAAGAGCGGAGTTTCGAGCCTCCGGGTCAGCCCGGAGAGGCTCAGGAGGAAACGCCGGCTGCAGAAGGACTCCCTTCTCTCCGCCACGGCAAAGGCAAGCGGTCCACCCGCCCAGCCTGACCCGGCCGAAAGGCACCCGCGACGGCGCCCGGGCGGCTTGAGCGTCCCTTTTTCCCTCTTACCTTCCTGCCGCCCCCGGCTAGCGCGGCGCTTCCCCCAGAGTACATGTAGTAGGCGATCCCCAGCACCCAGAGGAAAGCGAAGCAGAGCAGCAGCCGAGACCTGCGCCGCATTATTCTCCCGCCCGCCTAACGCTGAGCAGTGGCACCAGCCGCCACCAGGCCAGCAGGAAACGGGCGGCAGCCGCTGCCTCTATCACCACCGCCGCCGCCGCCGCCCGCCGCCGCCGCCGCCGCGCAGGGTCAAGGGGCAGAGGGCGAGCGCCCACCCCCTGGCCAATCGCGAGCCGCGTCGCCCCGCCTCCCGGGGGGCGGGGCGAGGAACGTCGCCCGGGCTGCCTCACGCTAAGCCTCCTGGGGTCCCTCCGGCTCGCTCGGCCGCGGGAGGCTGAGGCGGCTGTGGGAGAGGGTTGCGCCCGGCAGCCGGCTCCCTTGCCGGGAAGTTCCCTCAGGCGCTGCTGAGGAGCGCCATCCCTCCCACCCACCGGGTCACCCACCCACCCACCCCTTATAGGGCTGCTCCTTCTGCGTTAGCTACCGCAAGCGGTTGCGAGTCGGGGAGCCCATCTTCCCGTTGGGGTTGTCAAAATGCCCTTCCAAATGCGGGGGGGGGGGACACGGAATACTGGATTCCCCTTGGGGGGGGGGCGGGAATGGGATACCAAATTCGGATTTCAGCAACGTGGCTCCAAGCCTCGCGTCCCGTCGAACGGGAATCTCCCCGGGTCTGATCCCTAAGATGGGCGAAAATGAAGGGTAGCCCGACTTTCCAGGAGAGAGAGATTGTGTCAGGCGTGTTTTCCTCGCTGTCAGAGAAAATGCAAGGAGAAGTTGCAGGCTGCCCTCGTGAATTTTTTTGCCCTGGGCGCAGTGGGACCTAATGATTTCCAAGCGCACTTGTTTAGGATTGTACTGTTCCTGACTCAGGGCAAGGTGGGGCGGAATGCAATACAGGGGCGCAGATCTTCACACTGCACTCGCACACTGGTTCTGTGCAAAGATTTGAGCCTACAGAAATGCAGTGACTAAATGATACTACTAATTAATAAAAAAAAATGACTGATTTGGTTGTGGGTTTAATAGTTGATATTCTGAAAGGGTTAGTTATTCGGAGAATGTTATGAAAAAATAATACAGTTATTGGGTTGCATTTATTAGAATGATAAAAAAGCATAAGGGACATCCTATAAAATATTCACAGTAGCCTATCTTTATTTGTATACGTCAAAGCTACTATTTTTAAACTAAGAATAGAATAGTCTTATGACTGGGCGAGGGACTAGAGTCCTAAATTGACACGTACCTGTTACACGGTCATTTCGTATTACACGATTGTTCTTTTTTTTTTATGATAGACCGATCACAGTAACGTAATCCTTACTGTACCATATAACAAGGATACTACCTATGAGCGAGATTCACAGGAACAGGAATAATATGGCAAAAATCAGTATGGACAGTCAGTTGAAAGGAGAGAAGATACTTTTTGATATTCCCTAAAACGTCTAGGTTTTTTTTTAATGAAACGAGTAAGACCCAATAGTTCATTGTAGTTATGATTGTCTAGCTCTGCATGGTACATGGAATGGGCATGAGGGAGAAATTGAACAATATGTATAACAGACGGAGTGACGTAGTCAACTGTGTACTCTTTGTACCCTGGGTGAGTGATGTATATTACCCTACCCTGTAATATGAATGGAGAGCTTCCCACATGCCCGTGTGGGAATCATTGAATGCAAATCGTCCAAAACCCAAAAGTATATGGAGCTGAATGAATGTATCATGGCTTCATGAAACTTTAAATAATAGATTATAACAAATACAGGAAGTTTAAAAATTCCTAAGATTTCCTCTGTTTCTATTTACTGCTTTCTTTGCCACTTCCATGTTCTGTGGCCCTGAGTCATTCGATTTCATCATTTTTCCTTATCTCAAACAACCTCTACAAATTAGGTCACCTAAGGAACTCATATCACAGAAGGCTTGGAGGTTTGTTTTTTGTCATTCAGTAGATCAGGAGTGTCAAACTGGTGGCCCGTGGGTCAAATGCATCATGCGCAGGCCACACCCCAGCTCCCCAAAGGGAAAAAATGTCAAAACTTCACATGTTGGCAATGTAATGCCATGAGTTTCACAACCGTGTGATAGATGAGTCCCAAGAAATTTCCAATAGTTTAATTCTATTTTACTAGGTAGAAAGGGGGAAAAAATGAACTCCATGTTAATTGCTGAATCTGCCATTGGAGATTCTTTAGATTGCTGCCTATGAATAGTTTGGAGATGAAGAGACTGCTTGGAGAGTGTTATTTTTTACCTTGCTAAATATAACTTTTTGTGCTTGTGTGTGTACGCACAGTATTCTTCCTGTCTACTCTGTGAGTGACAAAGAGTTTTTTATACCATTATTTTAAACCATTTTGAAATTTTGGAAAACCTGGCCATTTGTCACAACTCTATGAAGATGAAATCCTCTCAAATAGTTTACTTTGAGAAGATTTCTTACAAAGGACTATTGNACAACTCTATGAAGATGAAATCCTCTCAAATAGTTTACTTTGAGAAGATTTCTTACAAAGGACTATTGTCAATACCCCTATTTTGTCTCACTCTTGTGGGATACAATTAAGTGGGCTGTATAGTGCTACAACCAGAGGATGCAGCTATTTTGACAAACAATCAAAATTGAATTGCTTCCTACATATTGACCAGTCTAGTAAAAAAAAATTCAGGATGAACGGTAACAAACAGCTGCCCTGCATATATATATATTATTAATATTATTATATATATATATATATATACTAGTATATGATATTTAATTATATATGTAATGTATATGTATATGTATATGTATATTATATGTATGTATGTAAATGTACTTATGTGATGGTTGACTTATAGTATATGTGATCACTGCATACTGCACTATGTTATATATGATATATGAATATAGGATAGTATGTTTTTTAAGCTCTCCATGCCGGGGTACTTACAATTTGTGCTATTAGCTTTCCTTCACGTATTATGCCATGTCATATGTAGTCTGTAAAGTTGTAGCAACGTTTCCAGCAGAATCTCATCTGCCATCATCAGGCTCCTGTGTCGATGTGGTCTTACAGAGGAATCGCTGAACACACTTCCAACAGAGGCCTGCATGATGGCAGAATGAGATTCTGCTGCAACGTGCTACAACCTTTAAGAACCAGAGACCTTAACAGACTACAATGAGCAACAACTAATACCAGCACAAATATATATATATATATTTATCATGCTATTTCTTCCTTTTCTTCCTCCCCCCACTCTTTGCCAGGAACCTTTCCCTGAAAAGAGAAGGCAAAGCACAGAAACATAATTGTATTAATAATTTATTGGAATTGTTTATGCACCTCACTTACAAAAAATAATTGAAACCCGAATCATTCTCTTTCTTACATATACAAGACAATGCAAGCACATACACACATAATGCACATTGTAAGGAAAGAAGGAAGGAGGGGAGAAATGAGATAGATGAAATGACATGTCATGATATGATATGAAAGAGTAGCAGCATTGAGAAAGATAGGAAAGGATAGAAAAGAAAAAAAGGGTTAAATAAGAGTGGAAGTGAAGGGGAAAAGTAACTAAAGTGGTAGGAAAGGAAAGGAAAGGTAAGACCAAAACCTGTTTAAATGTTACATAAGTTTAAATTCGTTAGACAAAGAGCTCATCCAAGGAGCAGCTAATCTTTCCTTAGCTTTGCCCTAGGGAGATTCGACCAACTGCATGGTATTGTTTTCCCTTGAACAATTTGTACATTTCTTCTTTTAAATTATAATTTAATGTACATTTTAAATCGTTCACATATTTTCCCATTGTTCAATCATTATAGGATCCTCTGTGGTGCAGTGATTAGAGTGCAGTACTGCAAGCTACTTTTGCAGCCAGCTGCCACAATTTGGCAGTTCAAATCCCACCAGGTTCAAGGTTGACTCAGCCTTCCATCCTTCCGAGCTGGGTAAAATGAGGACCCAGTATGTTGGGTGAAATATGCTGACTCTGTAAACTGCTTAGAAAGGGCTGTAAAGCACTATAAAGAGGTATATAAATCTAAGTGCTATTGTTATTGCTATTATATCCAAAATTTTTTGCCCACTGAACCATACAATGCTTTACATATTCATTCTCCAAATTCAATTTGAATAGCAATTTATAAACCTTATAAACCTGTCCCATTGTTCCCGGACAATAGAATTTCCAGTTCATTTTTTACAAAATCAAATCCGCAACTTTTAAAATCTAATTTAAAGCTTTCTTTCAATTGTAAATATGCAAACCAATGTAAACACATCCTTCTAATTCCAACACCTCTTTAAACTGGAGGACACAGTCACCATAATTTTTTTAAAAAAATTGACAATAATCCACCAGTCTGATTTTGCCATCATTTCTTTTCTTAAAAAGGTTCTTGGGGGCTTCCCAAAGGGGCATCTTCACCAAAAACCTTATTTTACATTTATTCTTAACTCTTAGGATGGCATGTCTTACAAAGTGATTGTTGAAATCACCATTTACTTTAACCTTATCATACCATAAATAGGTGTGCCATCCAAATCTTAATTCACGACCTTGCAGCTTCAAGAAATCACTTATTTTGGAGAATCACCCACTCTTTTACAAACAGCAAGTATCAAAGTACAATTTTAAATCTGGTAAACCCAAACATCCTCTTTCCTTAGCATCTTGCAATAATTTATATCTAATTCTTGTGGGGAGTGGTTTGCCATATAAGCTTAGAGATGTCCACCTGCCATTGTTTCAATGCAGTATCACTTATAAATACTGGTAGAGTGTGAAACAGAAAAAGCATATTTGGTAAGACATTCATCTAAATTACAGTATTCTACCCAATAAAGATAGTTACAATTTGTACCCTATTAATAAGCCTTTTTTAGTATCATTCCAAAGAGGCACAAAGTTGTTTTAAAACAATTTACCAGAGAATCTATGTTTGTCAATGTAACTACCAGGTATTTCACCCTTTTCTCCATCTTAAAACCCAACTAAGGATTTGAAAAGTCATATTCTTAACAAACACTGTTGTTTTCTGCTTATTTAAAGGCCCACTAAAGCTGCAAACTCATTTAGGTTCTTCATCAAATATTCTGTACCGAAACCTGTTTAAATGTTACATAAATTTAGATTCATTAGAATAGCTTATCATAAAGAGCAGTTAATCTGATTAATTTCTCCCGAGCTTTGCTCTAGGTAGATTTGACCAACTGCACAACATTGTTTTCTCTTTAACAGTTCATATTTTTCTTATCCAAAATGTAAACAAAGTTTATATACTACTGCAGTTGGACATCACTGTTGCTAGGTTAAGTCAGGCTATATACATGGTTAGAGCAAATCTTATTTTCAGTATATTACTCTGCTGTTGTCACACTTTCTGGTAATTTGGCTTTCCTCTTAACTGACTATGATGCTTAGATAAGTTTGAGCTTCTTTTTGGAAGAGGAAATCATCTGTCCTGGATTTCCATGTTTTTGTAACAAGAGGCCATGCCCAGAGTGATTCCTCTGAAAATCAAGGCCATGTCCTGAATCGTAAATCAAGTTATTTTTCTTTTTCTTTTCATTCTTTCTCTACCCATTGTTTTTAACACACTGCTCTCCCTGAGATTGAAAAATCCTACTAAACGAACTTGGGAGCTTAAACGTACTTTTGCAGTGCTTTGTAATTCAAGATGTTAATAGACCCAAACATTTTCAGCCAAGCTGAAGTTTTTAAGAATGAGATCACTGCACTTTTTGCTGGATCACTACAATGTTTCTGTAGCTTTTACAATGTTATTGTTTTACAAGGCTGATTGCAACCATGTAGTGTTCTTTCAGTGACAATAACAAATGTGGGGGGAGATATACGGAAGTAAACAAACTGCACAATTATATAAGGATGCTCCCAAATTCAAGATTTCTTATGCAACAATCATAGTTCTTTTGCTGAAAACTGAAAGCAATTACTACTGACTGTTTTCTCTGTGGTATCTGCTATTTTGTTATCTATATCTAATGGTTTGTCTGCAAAATGGACATGACATACAGTAAAATCTTGATAAAACAAACCTCCGTTTAATGAACTGCAGGTGCAGGAAAGTGGCAATCCCACAACAGCAGAGGTGATCATATTAAAAGGGCAAGAAAAGGGGCATATTAAAATGGCACTGAGCTTCATGACTAGGAGGCCTGAGGCTTACTTTCATGCATGCATATAGTGATGGATAGGCTTTTTATATTATTGCAAAATTATTTTTAGTATTAAGAAATATCCCTTCCTCCCAAATAGTCTGTTCAATCAGGGCTTTCCTTGTATATATGTCTCTTTTAAAATAAATTTTAAAGTAAATGTTTGCCAGATTTTAGATTGTCAGATTATGATACCCGACAATGACCACTGAGTAGTCTCTCTGGTGAGATTGGGTGCTGTTAAAATTGTAGCTTGTTGGCATTAACAAAAGCAGTAGAAATAGGTGGAACGAAGGCATGCAGCACTACAGAGTTGGCCACGGAGAAGGGATCTGGAATGAAAATGTAGGGAAACATAGGGCTGTTTTAAGAAATCATGGCCTTGCCACAGTCTAGTCTTAAAAACAGCCCTGTGTTAATCTGACACACATTCCCTTATTGTGGAGCAACTGAAACTGGGCCAATCATGCATCATTTAATAGTAAGATGTGGATTGATCGGCCTTGACACCATATTCAATATGCTGAGAGTTGAACTGATTTCTCAATTGTCTTAGCAGGACCAGTAAAGAAATGCACCATCCCATGAGCACAAGAGAATGCAAATTAAGCCATTTTTATGACTGTTACAAAGTGCCTTGTCCCACAAGATGTTGGAAGCAAAAGCCATCTCCTGCTTCTCCTCTTGGCTAGTCAGAGCCAATGTAGCTCAAAAATTGTTTTTTGTGACTAGCTGGCATACATGGGTACAAAGAGGCAACTAATAGGAGATTGTCCCCACATTCCCCAAGCAGAGCCAGGAGCAGTGAACAAACAAATATTGTTGTTCCAGCCTGAGGAAGAATAACAATAAGCACTTCTCCAGAGGAGCCATTTCTGATGTTCCAATGTCTTTATTTATTAATCATATACACAAAGTGCTAAATCCTTAAGGGACGTGGTTGTTTCCAAGATAAAACACATAAACAGATAATGTACACAATAAACAATTGTAGAAGAAACATCCACAAAGTACTAGCTTGTTGGAGTTTCATTGTGGCTGTCCCAGTGCAAAAACCCAAGTAGACCATCAATCTTAATACAGTAGGATTCCCCATATGCATCTGTGCATAATGACCTCAACTGTAAAGTAGATCTGGACATTTTCTTCTTGACTGATTGAGTTCACGCATTGCACTTATTTGGAATATACTGTAGTTTAGTATAATATGTAGACCCAGACAATGTGCCTGCAAAGATTCCCCCCTCAAAATTACCTTTGCACTTACCTTAATGCTTACCAGAAAGGCAATTATGATAACTTTTCTGCCCAGGATTCCCTGACTTGTTGCCCTCCAGTGCTGTGAATTATAATCTCCAGTCCAGACATGGTGTCTGGAAATTAAAATAGAGTTCCAAGGCTAAACACCTAAAAACGGGTTCAAGCAGGAAAAGGGTGTTTTTATATCTATGCTAAATATGCATATTGAATGTTAAATGGTGACCAGTGTTTTGTCCGGAAAAACGCGAGGTAGACCGGGTTCCAACAACAAAGTCTTTATTTCTTAACAGCAGTTGAACGGGTTCCAAAACAATTCTTTATTTCTCTAACACAGCAGTTGAAAAACGCAACGTTGGCTCAAGCCGCGCCAGTATCTTTTATACCTTTTGTAATCTGCCGGCTTCGTCAGCCAATGGACATTCATTGTTTCTGCGCCTTCCTGCGGCTTCAGGGATTGTGGTTCGCTTATTACTCAATACTCGTTCTAGTCTTTAAGCAACCAACAGAATGCGCGTTTAGTTTTGGAGCCACTATTACATGACAGAAACACCCTCCCCGTCTTAGTTCAGTCCTATACGTGGTGACTGTAAGTCTCGCAAGTAGGCGGGGCTTCCTCCTGACTCGACTGACCTGGCACGGTTCATTCCTTGTTTGGGTCTTCGC
Source organism: Laticauda laticaudata (assembly GCA_004320025.1). Classification (NCBI taxonomy): domain Eukaryota; kingdom Metazoa; phylum Chordata; class Lepidosauria; order Squamata; family Elapidae; genus Laticauda; species Laticauda laticaudata. Next base: position 10,919 of record BHFT01015366.1, on the reverse strand, counting down.
CTGTTTCGGGATGGGGTTGTCGTCTCTATTGTCCTTCTCCCTGAACCGTCTGAAGGGTGAAGCCGCCATTTTGCTCCCGCTGTAGTCGGCTCATGGCCGGCGGCTTCAGCCGCTCCCTCCGATTCCTCCGGGCAGGTTGAGCATGGCTTGGCCTGGCCCCCTCCGATGGACTCTTCCGGCAACTTCCTTCCAAACAGTGAGTCTCCATTTTGCTCTTTTTGGCGTGAATTGATTTTCGCGTTGATTTAAACCGGTTCTTTAATTTATTTTTCACGTTTCCCGCCGCCTCTTTCGGTTGAAATGTTTCGTCGTTTTTGTTGTAATTGCATGTTGTGTTTTTCATTTTGTGCTAAATTTCGGGACCGGAGCTAGTCTATGTGCCGGCTTCCATCTCCTGCCGTCACTCTAACCAGTTAAACCGGTAACGACTTGGGGCCATGTTATGTCTGTAATTTGTCCCCGGTAACCAATAAGGGTCCCAGTTGAAATTCGTTTGCCATAGACTAAATCGCCAATTTTTGAAAGCTCCTGAAATCCGTGTAGAGGAGCTCGGGGGGGGGGGTTTCAGGTGGTGAAATTTGGATGCAGCATCCTTGGTCTAGGTGCAGCATTCTAAGTTACTCGACCACAGTTAGTTCCTGACTGGGTTTGTTGGTTGTGTAACTTGGCTGGTTATATGCTTGGATGCGGGTTGAGAAGCCGTTTCATCTTTGCTCTCGTTGGGACGTCCTCTCAAGTGTCCATCTTTCCCAAACCCTCCTTGGTAAATTCTCGACCATTCTTTAGCATCCTTACCGCGTCTCTGTCCAGCCGGATGAGCGCCGGCCGCTTCAGATCCGAACCGGGCAACGGGTGTGGCCTTGTTATACCCTAGGGGCGCTAGGATCATTCGTTGAATTGTAGGCGGTTCAGTTGTGGTCCAATTATCGGACACTAGGACGTGCCCGTAGCCATGGTCTGCAAAAAGTTTGTGCTAATTTCTTTTATTACAGTGTTCTGCTTGTGCATTGAATACGCTGCATAATCTTTTTACCTCTAACCAATTGAGCTCATGCCGTGCCACGACAATGCAGACAACGTGTGCCCCTTGGTTAGGACGCTGCTGAAAACTTGATGTGGATTGCCGAGTGACGCAGGTTGCCTCTTGGCGACCTTTCGCCAGTACCTTTATAGTTTGCTCTTTGAGTGAGAGCATGGTCTGATCTCTGCATTTCTGCTTGGCACGAGTTATCCTAATAATTCAATGTCCGTGTATCATATACCCGAGCCACCAGACATAACTCTAGCAAGCTTTTCATTTTAACAATTCCCGGATATGTCCCATCGCTCTGCCTCACGTTCCCTCTGCTACGTCATCATACATACGAACTAAAAGGTATCCCTGGGTTGCAATTTGTTGGGATAATCTACATCCCGCACCTCACGCCCACAGCTAAACACCCGCCCTGATCTCACTACGAGAATTCGGTTTGTCTGGCCCGAAAGGTTTAAAAGTCTCGGGTGTTTCTTTTGATCATTCCGGCCACCTTCTACCCTACACAGTTAAAGTAACACGAGGCAGTCAGTGGGCTCTTTTGCAGCTGGCTTCTTGCGACATGCCTACACGCGAGAATTGGGATATGTCGGGACAGGTCTCTACTGGTAGGGCAGTCATCGTTGGTCTGCCAGTGGTCTTCTTCTGTTGCTGGCTAATGGTCTCTGGCTCAAAGCCGTCCGCATGGGAAATTGTTTCCCTGGCCGTGTATCTAGCAGTATAGGAAATAGGCTGCTAGGAACTCGCCTGACCACCTAGTCATTACTGGAGCACAGGAATATTGGTGTGGCTTGTTTCGCCGCCAATAATTCCAAGATACGCGGTTTCTAGTCCGTGACAATTTGAAAAATAGTCCGCACCAGGACCTCATTAGAGCTACGTCAGTTGATGTATAACGTTCGTGACCCCAGCGACAATTGCTAAGGCTTCTCTGTCCAATTGGCCCTGTAATTACGCCTCGTTTTTGACAGGGCGTTTTTGAATAAGTACGCGATGGGTGTCCTCTCTTCCTCAGGGTGAGGTTGCCTGGCCTCAGGCTGGCTCCGACCCCAAACGGTTGAAGCGTTCACAGCATATCCAGCAAACTGCCAGCGCGCTGTCGCATTCACAACGTGTTGAATATGAGAACGGTGTTCAAGAAGTTAGCAAAGTTTTTGTAGTGGCTGAAAGGCTTTTTTCTCTTTGTACCCCCAAGCCAATTGTTGCTTGTCAGTAACCCGGTGTAGCGTTCTGCTACTTGAGAGCCTTATCTGGGTAATCGCTACAAGCAATCCCGGATATACACCATTATAAGAATTTATTCAGACGCCTCAGCAGACATAATCTGTGTTTGATATAATTATATCCAAGCTTCTTCTTTGAGTTCATGGTGCGCTTTATGGCCTTTAGTTTTCTTTTCCAAGGTAGGGTGTATACCCTCTCCGTCTATCAAATAGACCCAGAAATTCGACGCGGTTTCTAACCAGGCCAAGCACTTTTCTTTTTTTACCTTTTAATCAGATCTTCCCTGAATTTATTAGTAACTTCTTCAAGCTCTTTAGTTGGTTTTCGTTTTTTGCTGAACCATAATAGGAACCGTCCGTGAAATACGGGACTTACGACTCCTTGCGTATGCAGTTAAAAAGCGTTCCCAGTATGGACTCTGAAAACGCTGGCTTAGCCACCTGACTCCAAAATGGGCCCTTACATCTGAAAGCCCCCTTGATGCGTGTAACTATAAGCTCGATGCCTCGCTGTTTTCGGGGTCTACTGTGGAGCTGTTGATAAGTGTCCAGGTTGAGTTTGGCCAAAAAAATTTATCCACCCCCAGAGAATGTAGCAACGTGCTGGTCAAGCTACTCGCACCGGGTAATGCTTCTGATTTGGTTAGTGCGTTAGGTTAGAGCGGTAGCCTTGTATGTCCTCACGACCCAGAATTCGAATTACCCACCTTCAGGCTGTAATAGGTGTGACGTAACAACTACAGGCGTTTCCCATTTGCATGGTCCACAGGTTTCTAAATACCCCCCTGAGCTACTGAGATTAGTACTCTCCATATATCTCAACGATGAATCTCCTTCTGTTCTTAAACAAAGGGACCTCACCTGGCCTTTTAGTTCTTCTTGGGGTTACCTGGGGTCTAGATGAAAGATAAATAGGTTTCCCCATACTTTGCCAAGTGAGCCGTCGAACACGGTCTTGGAATTCCCGATATTAGAGTCATTCCTCCCAGTCTGGTGTGCTCACTCAGTCTACCGCCGTCATCCCTGCATGCCCAAGTCGCGCGAACCATTCGATGCCAGAGGCTCGGTCTATCTCGACGACTATGCAAGGTCAGGTGAAAGACCTCAACATGATGTTTATTACGTTGACTTGGAATTTACCCATGCCAACACTCGAGGAATCGGTTTCCTGTAAGTCTTGAGTTAGCTGCTGCCTGTTTGGAAGTTCTTTTAGTTGGATGTCAGGGACTAGTTGCTCTTATGGATGTCCCAAGAAACCATGGACAGAAGATCCTGAGTCTACTTTCCATTTCGCAGGCTTCCTTTCAATTTTGACAGTTATTTTAACTTCTCTATTCCACTTTATCCGTCTTAGCGCTTCCTATGTAAACAGTTTGATGCTTATCTCTCTCGGATGAGAGTTCTGCTTGTTCGCTGCCACTTTCTCTCAGTCCCTCTGGCTCGGCTCCGTGTGGGAATTGTTGCGTCTCGTAAGGGTGCAGTTTTTTCCTTGTTCCTGCACAGACTCCTCGATATGCCCTCGTTTCTTGCAATTTCTGCAGATGCATCGAGGGAAACTGCATTCACGGCTCTTGCGGTGAACCTTCCTACCGCAGCCACGTGCATTCCTCGCCAAACTCTCTTTCCCGCCGACCTCCATTTCCTGCTGGCGTTATCAGACGGTGGACCTCGTCGTCTTCTCTCGTCTGATCGACGTTTCACCATAGCTCGTATCATGGTGCGGTGCGTAAACAGGAGACTGTTTTCTCCTTGTGGCCAGGTTTGTTTTCATCTCTGCTTGTGTTCAAGTCTGCTATCATCTGGTAACGCCATTTTATTCACGATGCTTCAGCGGCTTGGTCTTCCGCGAACGGCCTCGCGCTAAGGGTGATTATTAGGTCTTGTTTAGTAGCTTCTTGTGTGTTTGAATCTCTTAGTCCCAACACTTACTCGGTCTCTCATAGCCTCATCAAAGGTTTAGGAAATCGCACTCTCCCCCTACATTGTACGAGAGAGCGGCTACGAATCGGCCTACAGTCTCACCTTCTCTTCTGTCTCTCCAGCGTAGAATTCAGCCTGCCATCTTATGAGTTGGAACCACATCGGGCGTAAGGCACGCTTTCAGCAGTCTCTTGAAAGTTCGTACCATTAGTTGTTCTAACGTCTGGGCAGGCTTCGCCCGGGGCCTTAGCCATCTTGAAGACTGTCGGCCCGCGACCCTTGTGGTTGTTTTTTTTTTGCACCTGTTTATATAGATATAACGGCTCTCGTGCGATTGTTTTCTGAGATGTCCTCCATCTCAACTGCTTTCTATTTTACATGCTGAATATGGCATCATGTGTGTATATCTCTCTAATCCCTCTTTTATAAAAGTGTTGTTTGTGGCGTGTCTCTCCTTGGTTGTGGCTTCCTCTAGTCTATGCGTCGATGGCTCCTTAACCAGCAGTGTCTCTGGAAAGCTTTACGTCTCTTGCTCCTCCCGACTCTACTCATCCCATCGACGCAGACTCACCATTATCCTCACTAGATAATCTATGAGATACCGCCGAGCAAGATACTCGATAGACCTGCACTCTTTCTATCGCAGATCTACTCACACTGCTGCGAGCTCCAAGCTCAGCTAAGGACGATACGCCACCTTCGTCGCCAAGTAGTTTTGTCCGGAAACGCGAGTAGATTCACCGGGGGTTGCCAACAACAGAAGTCTTTATTCTTAACAGCAAGTTGAAAAAACGGAAACGTTAGGAGCTTCAAGCCGCGCCAGTCTTTTTATACCGTTTTGTATCGGCCGGTCTTGTAGCCAATGGACATTTCATTTGATTTATGCCGCCTTCCCTATGCAGCCATTCAGTCGTCCCATCTACTTAGAACAACCATCGTATGCACGATCAATCTACAGGCAAAAGCACATTCTAGCTTTGAGCACCAGCACTCTATACATACTACTCAGAAACAAACCCAAGAAAAAGCATTCATCTTAATCTTAATCAGTTAACATGATGAGTAATTAGGAAATTCCCTGAAGTATGAGAGAAACTATACATCTGCAAACTACAGTATAAATTTGCATGAACTTGCTTTGAGTTTTGAATATGAGAATTTCATTGCATTAGGTGGGATGAAAGAAAACAGCAAATATCAATAGGATATTTCGAACATGCAGGCCCTTGAGAATTTTAGCCTTTGACTTGAAAAAGTCTTGGGTTCTCCTTGTTTTGAAGCTTCAGAAGCCTTTGTTTGCAGAATTATCACTTTAAAAAAAAGATAACGTGGGTCTTCTGATTAGTAGTCACTTAATTATTCTGAAGCCACTTGGGCTGAAGATCACATTTTTGAAAGACAAAAAAAAAACTGAATGTGTCCCAAGGGCAACAATACACTCATGCTCTCCTTTGGAGACCCAATTTTCATTCTTCTGAACATAATCACCAAATGCAGATTGCTAGTACTCTCCCTGTCAATAAATGACTCAGTTATTGCTGGCTGCTTATCACAATTAGTTTTGTTGCAAAGAAAATGGACTGAGGCAACAGGGGAAAAAAACAAGCATGTTTCTCAGATGTGACCTACTTACATGCCGATAGTTCAGCTCTAGTATTTCTTAGAGCAATAAATACTATGACTTGAGCATATTATGTTCTTCTTCATGCCTTGCATTTATGTGGTTGGTTGTTGGCGACCTTTTTACACAACATGATCGAAGGCCATGTTTCTCAACTCAGCAAATTTAAAATGAATGGACTTCAATTCCCAGAGTTCTCCATCCAATATACTGTGCTAGGAGTGGAAGTCCATGCATCATAAAGGTGTTGAGTTTGAGAAACACTAAGACAAATTCATGCTTTCATTCACTCAGACAGATAATATTCTTAGCTTTAAAGTTCTGTCTCAAAGCCTTTACCCAGACAGTAACTCATTCAGCCAAATCTTATCAGTGGTTTTGGCAGTGCCCTATCCCACTGACTGGGTGAGAATTGCACAGCCCTCCGTACTTTCTTCAGAGAGCCTGAAGTTCCCATATACCTTTATTTAGTGAGAACTTTTGCACTGCTCCCTCACTAACAAGCATGGCCAACACACAATGGTAGGCAAAACTTTGCCTCTGCAACCAATTTATCTTAAGTTAGAGAGCTCTGCAAATAGAAAGACTTGCTTTTTTAGCTGTATTTTCTCTCCAGCTCTGTGGGATTTTTGTTTTAATTTGGTTTTGGAGATTCATTAAGTGGTGTTCAATGGTGCTTAGGTATGACTGAGTTAAATAAATTGAACCCTGTGTGTCATGCCCCTGTCGGAGTCTGAATCCTAGGAAGAAGATGAACAGCTGACAGGGAATGGGAGTATGGTTCCCTTGGCTGTGGAGGAAACTGGGGAAAGGCAAAGTCCAGCTGAGCAGAGCAGGAAAAGATAGAGCAAGGGAGAGGGAATTCAGAGGAAAACCCAGGCCCACCCCCTCTGCATCCTAGGGCACGCAGGGAGGAATGGAGGAGAGAGCAACGTGGATTGCGTGGCTTATGGGGAAGGAAAGGGTCCTGATGAGGGTCCTGATGGCAATGAGAGTTTAAAAGAGATGCAAGCTGAGTGCAGCATCTGCTGGGAACAAACATGAGTTTATCTTGTGTTGATTTTGGTTATCTGCATTGCTGGCATCCTCCCAACCTTGTTGAATTACTGCCGTTACTTCACCTCTGGAATTCCTTCTCTTGCCCTGCCAAACTAATTTCCTCATCTTGCCTTGATTGGACTTATAGTTACAGTTTTTATTGACCACATTTTGGACTTGATTCTCTGAATCCAAAGGCTGTTCTTGGGAGAGTTTTTCTCCAGCCCAGAAGGTAACCAGGACATTGGGGACAAAGTTGGAGCTTATAAAGGGACTCCTACTGATTATCTGACTGTGTTGCCTTTGTGTTACACCCTGGGTCATCACACTGTGAATGATTGGATCTGGAAATAATAGAAATCCAAGGCTAAACATCTAAAAATGTTCAAGTGAGAAAAAGATATATATGAATGCTAAATATGCATGTTGAGTGTTAAATGATGACCAATAACTCAGGGATAATCCTAACCCTCTTCTTCATTTCTCTTCTTTCACCTTGATATTCCATCATCTCTCCTTGTCTTGCTACTGCCACTCTGCTAAACTTTTTACTTTTGCCATGATACACAGTCCTTCTTTTCCCTTTCTTTCCTATATCTTCCCCTTCTAGCTACTTCCTTCTCTACACCTCACCTTCAGCTTATGTTCTGATCTTTCTGTGGTTAGTTGACTTTGGCTCTGTGGCGCACAAAATTTATTATTGTCTTATTAGACGGTATGAGATTTATATCCCACCCTTTCTCAAACTATTATACATGGCACCCTCTCCTCAAATTCACCCTGACAATAACAACCATATGAGAGAGAATGACTAACCTAAATTATAGAATCATAGAGCTGGAAGGGACCTTGGAGGTTTTCTAGTACACCCCCAGGCAGGACTCCTTATATGATTTTTATACTGAGTCCTTATACAATCCCAGACAAATACCTATTCAATCTTTTCCTGAAAACCTCCAGAGATGGAGCACCCAAAACTCTGGAAGGCAGGCCATTGATTAAGTTTCAAGTACTGAAAGACCTCAGTTATGTCTCCTCTGAGCCTTCTCTTCATTAGGCTAAATATATCTAGTTCCCTTAGTCATTCATCATACGATTTACCTTCTAGACCCTTTATCATCCTTGATCACCAGGGAAGACCTGGACTCACCAGTCACAATCCAACACCACTCCACCACAGTACTTTTACAATGAAGAAAACATACTGTCAACAAGCAATATGAATTCCCAGCCAGAGAATGTGGCTAATCCATTGACTCAATATATTGGAAAAGGAAGGCTGATTTATCTTTTCACTGCATGCCATGTCACTAGTCCTTCCCAGCTGCTTGTAGCAAAGAGAAGTAAAGATAACAAAAATACATTTATACATTGCCTATATCACATTCTCATCATTCTGTTGCAGCTATAATATGGTTCGTTCCATTTTGGCATTGTGTAGGTTGTGTATTCTATGAATTACAATACTACAACTTATAACATCATGATTTATGACTTATGTGTGATTTAGGTTGTTATGACTATTATTAAAAATATGGATATAAACAAACCATGCCCTAGGGTGAGCTGCAAATCCAGTTCAAAAATCCAGTCTCACCAAGGGCCTCATAGCTGATAGACCGTACACTTTCTTATATATATTTTTAAATAATTGATTTCGTTTTTTACCTTTTTACACATTTTATATTTTATATAAATCTTTAAAATGTTACTATATTTTAGTATATCATAATTATAAATACATTTATATTGGGTAATATTTTATACAATTTTATTTTTTTATTTTGTTTGATTTTATTTTGTTCACATTTTTGACATATTTCCTTTTCTACCACGGAGATCAGCAAAATAGAATGGGCACCATTTCAAACTAAGAATTGGGATATATTTCTTCTATTTTTGCCATTATATCCTTCCTTTGGTCTATGAACTCAAGACCTCATAGAGAAGAATCAACAGTAATTCATAGCATTTAAGCATGGATCTCCCAATCTCAGTCCAATCATTTCATTTTACGAATTCTCTCATTAACTATCTTATTTTAAGAGAGGCTGAAAGCCATTTTGACTTCCAGGCTGGTTTTTATCATGTATTCAAAATTCCAAAGAGAAAATGATGTCACTATTAGTCACAGCTAGTTGAGTGATCATGTTGTTTGTCTTTTTGCATTCTATTTCAGTTGCAATATATTTCTCCACTCCAACATTGTTCAGATATCTGTTTTACTCTCAAGGGTTCATATATGTTGCAAAGAATTCAGCTTGTTTGCTAAATTCAAATATAAAGAACAATAATTTAAGGAAGAATCAAAGTGAATAAGTGAAGTGAGACATACATGGAAGTTCTGAATCTCATTAGTCAGTCTTAGCTCTCATGAATTTTAGCTACATAACAAGGAAATTATTTATTTTGATGAATGGCATTAATGCCCTAAGCTATAACATCAGACAAAGTGAGATTAAATAATACATTCAGTGATAAAAAGTAGTATGTGCCAGACCTGTGGAGGAGAACAGTAATTCTTTATGAACTGTGACTGTACTTCAAATATATCTAGAACTAGTTTATCATTTTTCCCCATTTCAAATATCTACCAAATCTACTGTGCATCATTTAGAGATCTAATGGAGCCTGTCAGAACAATATAAGGAATATCAACAAATGGAAAGCATTTCTCATACACCTACATAAAGCTACAAAAAGCTCCCTTAATAGATTTCCTTGATTGCTTGATGGACTGATTGTAATTTCCTAGCACCAGATTTCAAACAATTCCCAGTCATGTACAAAATGCCCAAAGATGATATCAAATCAAGAAAACAGTGAAATAAAATGCAACTAATAGAAATCACAGAACAGTAAAAGAATTCATTTTATTACCTAGGGATGACATGCAGCCAATGCATCTCCACTACACACCTGGATGGGCTGGTGTGCAAAATAGGATGACCACATCACTTCACTGGCATAGGAGCAGCTAAAAATTCCCATCCAAAAGAAAGGGAGAAATTCTGCTTCAAGCCAGGAGCAGAAAATAAAACTTAAAAGAAATCAGAAGTGCTCCCAAAGAAGCAATAAATCCTAAAATCAGGGTTGTGTCAGTAAGCTGTATGAACTTCTGAGTTAATGGGGTATGGCCAACTATTTGTTATTTTGCAGGTAGTCTTTACTTAAGACATCCAAGCTTGTATAATTTAGATTTAAACTGAGGTTTGGTTGTGTTGGAAGAAATATCCATCTGGTTCAGTTCCAAACTGGAAAAAAGGCACTGGAGACAAGATGGAGGCAAGAGGCTGATTGGAAAGAGGATCCATTTATTGATGAACAGAACCATGTATTTGTAGTTCTGGTGCAGCTGACCACATAGAGTTGAAAATGAGGGATTTTTATACCTTCTCCTGGGCTTTGAACTTGAACTTCCTATTCCTGTGCAAGAACATGTATTCTATTGGCTGTTGTCAGACTCCCATAGGGCCATGTACAAATGCTAGAAGTTTATCTGAAGTGTGGACTGATGCAATGGTAAGTTTGGTAGAAGTTTGGACTGATGCAATGAAGGGGATTGGTGGGCAATTCCTATTGTGGCTGAGGGCTAACCCAACCTTTGTTCAGACCTTGCTGCAGGAAATAATGGTTTACCAAGTCTGTATTTCTAAAAGCTGGCCTCAGCTTAGCATCTGATTGCGGGGAGGGAGCTGGGCCTCTGAGTTTCTGTCTCTCTTAAGATTTTTATTTCTCTTTTCGGGGAAATATTTTATCCTGCTTTTTTCATATTTTTCAAAATATTTCATTCTTCTAGGAGTGGGTGCTAACTTTTTACAGTTGCATTTCTAGAGCAGACCAAAACTGTCTTTACCTTCAGCAGGAAGTGCTACCAGAGGCACAGGTAGGACTACAGAACAGCTGATAATTTTGTCCTGGGATTTTTTAAAAAAAACCAACTATTAAATTTCAAACAAAGATAAACGACAAAGTACTGCACCAAAAACGAAAGATTTAAAAAGCCATGTGTCAGCCTTCAAGATTTTCTCCCTTTGCTTTGCATCTTTCGGCTGTCATAAGTAACGGGGGGAGGAGGGGGGAA
>BHFT01015364.1:0-19538 GCA_004320025.1 Laticauda laticaudata | reverse complement strand
GGAGAGAGAAAGAGAGAGAGAGAGAGAGAGAGAGAGGGTTGAGAGGTGAGGTCATTTGCAGGACGCGTCTGACACCTAGTGGCCACTTGAGGGGAAAGCAGCCCCATCTCTCTCTCTAATTCCGAAATAAGAAGCGAGATGGAACCGGTCACCCTCCACTTGCAACTGTCTTCGATCATAGTCCTCAGAGTCATAAATTGCATCTGTTATATAACCAACCCAATTTTATGACTTGTTTTGCATTGGTCCGTTGGAAGAAAAACCTGGTCTGGTTCCAAGCCAGGAGAAAGACGCTGGGGGGGGGGGGGGGAANGGGGGGGGGGGGGGGGGGGGGGGGAAATGGAGGCAGGCTGCATTTTGGAAAGGAGGTCTCTGTTTATTTGGTAGCTAGGAGGTCCAGCGACAGCAGCATGTTTGTGGGGTGGCTGACCACATGGGGCTGAGATATGTGGGCTTTTATACATTCTTGTGGGGGGCTTTGTGATTGAAACACTTGTTCCTGTGTCAGGATGGGTCCTTTAATAAGGCTGTTGTCAGATTCCCATGTTGTCATGCAGGAGTCCTGGCTCCCCAGGCCAAAGAGAAAATGCAGATCCCAGGTGTTTGAGCTCATCTTGTCAGCTTTGGCTTGCCTAGCTGAGTTGCTTATTTGGAGTCTCTCCGCTTATGAACAGATTGGCCCAGTCTTTCCAAATGGACACAAAATCTCTCTTCCAAAAAGACCATCCTCTTCAAACTTCTGCTTGAGGCTGTTTCTCCAGTGGCAGGAAGACTGGGGCTGCTTTCTACCTTCCTTAAGATTTGTTTTTTCTCCTCTTCTCCTTTAGGGGAAATAGTCTATCCTGCCTCTTTTTCATGTTAAGAATAAATAATATTTTAAACCTGGAGAGGGGGCTTCCTACAAGTAATTAAAAAAAAGCAGTGATATGTAAAGTGGAAGATGTTAAACCAACGGCTCGGTATGGAGAGCATCACTTGAACACAGTGGGTGTTGACAAAAGTGGTCAATTGCAAAAGGCAGCTTTGATTGGAGCGGCTTACATCCTGCAAGGAGACTTCTAACACCCTCCAACAAGAACATCTGGTTACCTGAGATCCTTGGGAAGGACTCCATAGCTGGATAAAAATCCAAATTGTAGTCTAAACATTTGGCTGTGTGGGGACAATTGTCATCATAATATAATAATACCAATAATACTCATCATCTTCATCATCATCGTGATGTCCTTGGTAAGGACTCGATAGGTAGATAAAAATGCCAGACCCAGTCTGAACATCTGGCTGACTCTGCGATGAATAATAATAATAATTTAACAAAGTGAATCTAACAAAGAAGAAATAATAGACATGTTAAAAAAAAAGAATTAAATAATGGGATGTAAATAGTGAAAGGTAAATAATAAAAGGAGATCACAAATGTCATAAACACTGCAATTTTCCCATAGAGCATTAATTATGTTCAATTATAAATTGTATAACTTTATGAGAAAAAAAAACCCAAAAACCTTCCCGAAACCCCCTATTAAGCTTTAAACTAAAGACACCTGATTATCACAGTATAAATCACTAACTGAAATTATGAACTATAATGAATTAAATCAGCACTGAAAATCTAATTATCTGTAAAAGTGAGATATTGACTTCACATATGTAGAAAATCTAAACTTGGGGTCTGGCAGAAACCCATGGAATAAATCATAGCCTCGGAAGGATTTCCAATTAGAACTGAATTTTGTATCGGGATTTTCTTGTTATATACACAATGATTGTGTTTTATGGTTTTTTTCTCCTTTTAGTCATTTTTTTAACATAATTGAGATGGCATTGATAGCAATTTTAGAAGCTGCCCAGCATGGTTAAGAGAAGGAATGGCTTAGGCATTTTGCAAATAGAACTGAATGCAGGAAATCCTTGACTTATGACCACAACTGGGGCCAGAATTGTCATGGCGAAGCAAAAGAGGAATTAAGGGAGTCACAGCCAATTTTATGATCTTTTTTTGCCATGGTGGTTACTGCAGCTGCTAAGGGAATCGTAGCCATTAGGTGAATCCTGTTTTCCTCGTAGCCTTTGCTTGTTGAAAGCTAGTTAGGAGCAGGTCATGTGCTCAGTGATTTTTCCAAGCATCTCGGGAGTTTCAGAGAAGCCTAGCATCTCCTTGGAAGCGTGTTAGAAATGCTCTCCAAGCCCCCTTTGCAAAAATGTCAAGAGGTGGGAGATACTTGAAAGATATTGCAGACCATCATCCAAGAAAGCAGATGAGATCTTTCAGGTGCTAGGAGGTTCTCTGGAGTCTTGAAAACTTGGTAGCCTGCTATCCTTCACTTCTGGATTGTGTCGGCTCATTGAGACATCAGCTGTATGGGTTCAGCCCAGAGCTGTGCTGGCCTAGGCCTCCTTAGAAAGCATAAGACACAATCTCAAGTGCCAGCCAAACCTCTTTCATTTCCAAGGCTGTGGAATTGCATTTATTCACAAACAGTCTTTCAGGGGAATGTTCATAAACACCCACCTTATCACACTTGGAATGCTGCCAGACGCAGAGCAAGGCCAAACTTGACCACAGAGTCAAAAAGAACTTTTTAGAGCTTGAATCGACAAGACGAATTAATTGCTTCCTGCAAAAGCTCACATCCCTGTTCACTCCTCTTTCATGTCCTATGGGAGGGGCTCCTCCTGAGTCGACCCTGCTTTCTCAATTGTTCTTGTCTTCTGGTAGCCCTGCACATGCACAGGTGGAGAACCGATTCCAGAAACTTCCCCACCTCACTGCTGTCAGAATCTGAAGGCAGCTGATGACTTCCCAGCCTGTCCTGGCTCCATCTCTGCTCCTGATGCAGGGCCCTCATGCGAACCTTCCTCAGCCTTCAAGACTGGCCCAGGCAGCCAGCCTCAACCTCCTTGCTACTGTTCAACTCTGCTGCCAGCTCTGTCAGCCGCTGGCAAGGGCAGTGTCAACAATCACACTTGCCTGGAGTGAGCGAGAAAGTCAGGGCAAATCCTAAAGAAACAAAAAGCAAGGAAGAGTGAAGCTTCAAGTGAAGAAACATGAAGTTCACCAGCCCTGGCACAGTTTCAGCCCAGCTGCCAGAATTCTTCCGAAGAACCTTTGCAGAAGATCTTCAGAAGTTCAGGAGATCTTCAGCCCAAAAGAAGACATCACAAAGGGCTTTTGATAGCGTTTTCTGACTGTTACACATCCCTTGTGGTTGAAGGTCAAAAGATATTGAGGGACTCTGACATGTTCAGGTGCAAAATTTCCACTGACACCATAGTTGGATTTTTTTCTCATCCCCTAACAGTGATTTCAGTGTATCAGATCTCAATCAAATTGACCGAAGGAAGCCATGTTTGTTCTTCAAATATATGTTTGAGTTTTTATTGTAATATTTCAGTTCCTAATAAAATTGGACAGATTATCAGAGGCATTTTAAGCCAATTTTTTTGAAGTCTTCCTTTCAGAACATACTGTACATCCATGTTTTTCTGTGTAAGGATACAATCACCAACCCTGGGATATATATATTTTTAAAAGCAGTACTAACACATGCCAATACATCTGAGACAAAATGTCCTTTCTAAATAACTTTCCTAGAGTTAAAACTATTTACTCAAGTGAACATTTTCAACGTTTTGTGATCTGCTAAGAAACAGAATTTGAATGAATGTAACTCAGCAGCAACAGAATGTTGTGTATGTGTTTTTTTTTTAATGTTTTGACATTTATCCTTGTTAGCATGAATAATGAATTAGCACTTTTGGAGACCATATGTCTCTTTATATTCAGAGAGACCAAGTATGCTGTCTTTTAATATATTGGAATGTTTTTATCATGGTTTTGGTAAATTATGTAATAATCCATGCAACGCTTTCAAGTTAGGGCAACTTGAGTTGTATCTTGACCCGTTCACCGAAGAAGAAAACTTTGTAATATTCCATGGATTTTAACTGTTTTTTAAAGATGATTTTTCCAAGTGCCTTTAACAAAAATCCATATCTGAATTGTGTCAAGCCAAATTAATGTTTTTTCTCTGTTAATTTTGCTCTGGAGCTCCTGTTCGATTTCTCTGTACATGTTCAGGGTGCTGTTTTGTACAAGGGAGCAAGGAAATGTGCCAGATTGGAGTTCAAGATGCACGGACTTGGGGTGGGGTAGGGAACAGCTTTGGGAAACTTATAAGAAAGCGATGTTCTGATAAAGAAGAATATTTGTAGCCCAGGGTTGAAATGAAGGATCCTTGGGGCTCTCTGAGCTTACTTGTTCTCTTGCAGACGTTTCATTACCCAACGGGTGTTGAAAGGAAAATCCACCTGGTTCAGTTCCAAGCTGGGAGAAAGACGGTGGAAACAACTTGGAGGCTGATTGGAAAGAAAGTTTAATGATGAACAGAACCAACAGCATGTGTGGTTCTGGGACAGCTGAACAAATGGTGGAAGGAGTGGATGGATCTTTATAGATATCAGTGACTTTGAAGTTTGAACTGTGTTGGGGAATGTGCAATGAAGGGGCTTTTGTGTCTTTTGCTAAACAGTGGTGGGTTAATCCTATTATGTCCTAAAAGGCCCATGTCCTGTTCTTAGAATTTGGGAGGAGGAGAATGTCAATTTTAATCCCATCCTTGGAGGTGAAGTTCTTCTGTTGTGGTGAATAGGCTGGCCCAATCTTCCTTCATGGGCACAAAATATCTGCTGGGGGCTATTAAGAAAGACCTGAGTCTGCCTTCTGTCTTGAAGAGCATGTTCCTCTTTTAGGGAAATATAATATTCTGCCCCTTAATATTTCTCCAAAATATTTCATTCTTCTAGGAAGAAGGGGAGCTTCCCACACCAGCGCTAACATCGGTTCCCTCGTTGGGGTCATGAAACGTCTACAAGAAAACACCTCCGCTCAGAAAGCCCCCCCAGGACTCCTCAAAACCGTGTCCCTACGTTTCACCAGCAGGGGGCACTGCTGCCTTGCTGAAAACTGCAGAGGGCCAAACGGTCATAAAAAACCCGAATCCTACAGAAACCCCACAGAAAGAATCGTGTTGCACCTCCTAGTTTGGCAGGATTCACACTCGCTCCCAGAAATCCAGCCGCATCACAGTTTGCAAGCATTCCCAGGCTTCTGTTGATTCCCAGGTGGCTGGGAGGTCAAGGTCAAGGTCAAGGTCAAGGTTCCCCTCGCAGGTAGGTGCTAGTCATTTCCAGCTCTGGGGGTGTGTGTGTGCCCATCCCCGTTACAAAGCCGAAGAAGAGCCAGCGCTGTCCGAAGACGTCTCCGTGGTCACGTGGCCGGCAGGACTAAAACGCCTTTGAAGGCGCACACAGGAACGCTGTTCCCTTCCCATCAAAGGTGGTCCCTGTTTCTCTCACTTGCATTTTTACACGCTTTCGAACTGCTAGGTTGGCAGAAGCTGGGATGAGTAACGGGAGCTCACTCCGTTACACGGTGGTAGGGATTCGAACCGCCGAGCTGCCGACCTTTCTGACCGACAAGCTCAGCGTCTTAGCCACTGAGCCACTGCGTCCCTAGATGGCTGGGAAGGGAGCTGCAATTCAACACTTGCAAAAACAAATGGCTTCTGGAATGAAGCCACTGAGCGAGTCCTTGACTTACAACTATTCGTTCAACAACTGTTCCAAGTTACAGCAGCATCGAAAAAAGCAAGTTACGATTGGTCCTTACGATCGTCACAGGATCCCTTACAGTCAAAAAAATTGGGTGCTGGGCAGCCAGCCTGTATTTCACCACTAATTTCCCCCCCCCTCCCAATTTGCTCACATGGCCTTATGAAAATGGCCATGTCAGACAGGGGCCTCCTATGCCAATGGTTGAGAGGAGAGCATAGATCAAAATGACATCACTGCAGCCTTTTTGTCCACTTATGCAAAAATCTCTAGTGAAGTAAAGAAGGAAGACGCTGTGCAGCCTGTCGAGGAACATCAAGGCTTTGTGGGAAAACAAAATTGTGAAACTGTGAAACACTTGGGCAAGAGAACATCCAAGATTCTATCACTGGGTTGCAGGGTGAAAATGTTTCAAGATCCTTCCTGTCTAAGGAGTATAATTTGGGAAAGGCTGCCTGAATTGTTTTTGCTTTTCTCTTTCTCCTTGCTGAGCAGAAAGCTCTTCCCTTCCTCCCTCCCTCCCTCCCTCCTATCTTCCTTCCTTCCCTTCTCCCTCCCTCCTATCTTCCACCCTCCCTCCCATCTTCCTTCCTTCCTTCCTTCCTTTCTCCCTCCCTCCCATCTTCCCCCCTTCCCCCATCTCCCTCCCACCCATAAAAACAAGCTGCTTTGACTCTATGCAATTCTGTTTGGGGTCTTTCCACCCCCACTTCTGGTACTTTGGGCTGTTTATTTATTTTACTGCATCCTGTCTGGGGATGACTTTGAAATGAATGGCGAGCCAAGCCTGGCTATCAATAAAAAGGCGAAGGAGATTAGCAGCGCCTTCCTGCTCTCAGAAGGGGAAGGTGGGTTGGCTAGTGACACCATCTGTGCTGTGCCCCATGGACCTCCTTTCCCAGGGTCTGGGAGCAGGTGGGCAGGAGAGCCGGGGAGGAGATGTTAATCAGCCCCTATTTGAGATTTCATGACCAGCATCCTCAAACCTGTGTTCTAATTCCCCTTGCTAGTGCAAGATTTACACTTTCAATTTTATGTCTCATCAGTTAATGGGCCATTAATGTCAGTAGGATCAGCAGCAAAGAAGTTAAATTTGGCTAGATTTATGATTAAGAGGCAGCCCAAGGCACAACAAGGAAAGCCCAAGGAAGCCGAGAGGAGAACTTCCTTCTTGGATGAAAAATGAGTCTGGGAGATGTTGGGCCAAGAACAAAGAAGAGGAACCAAGGGATTTCCTCAGAAGAGAAGGGTCATGCCGAGGACATTTTCTTCAGGGGTTGTGGGGGGGGCATTGCTTCAAGTGGCCAGTCCCCCCAGGACCTCTGAATAGAAGGAGGGGGGCTTTGGATCTGAAATGGAGTCTGAGCTTTCTCCAAATGAAGCCATTCCTGGATTCTTAAGGAGGAGGAAGAGTTGGTTACAGAAGTCCAAGTGTGCAAATCCAAGGATTTACCCTGGAATAAATGCATTGATAGAATGAGACCATTTTGAAATGAACAAATGGGGAGAAATTGCCAGGGTCATCAAGTATGATGACTTGGACCAGTTCAAAATCCAATGTCATGTCCATAGCTTGGTGGTCAATGGTGAAGGTACTGAGAAGTTCCCCTTACTTAGTAAGCCCACCCAGCCCTTCTGCATAGCTTGTCATCCAATGTCTTGTGGACACCTAGAGAAGAGCTAATTCATACTAAGTAGGCTGAGTGTGTTGTGTGAATGTAATCCTGGAAAATAAAGGAGGTCAGTGACCTGGATGCTGAGGATTATGGAGCCAGTTTGGTCTTGTTGTTAAAGTACGAGTTTAGGGACCAGGGGACAGGGAGTTCTAGTCATGCTTTAACCATAGAAACCAGCTGGTGTCTTTGGACTGATCACCAGGTGACAGTGAGTTCTAGTGCCACCTTAGAAATAAAAACTAGCTGGTGTCTTTGGGCAGATCACCAGGAGATAGTGAGTTCTAGTCCCATCTTAGCCATAATACCCAGCTGGTGACTTTGGACCAACCACTGAGAGACAGTGAGTTCTAGTTCCACTTTAAGCATGAAATCTGGCTGGGTGACTTTGGGCCAATTTCTCTCTCAGCCCAGCCCACCTCACAAGGTCATTGGGATGGCAAAAATAGGAGGAGGAAGATGGTGCATCAGATATGTCCACCTCCTTGAGTTATTTGTAAAAACAATAAAGCTGGAATGTATATGAATAAATTAATTCAAAAGCTCCTTGTCTCGTGTTGGAGGGACATCACCTCCCACGAATCAGGAAAATTGGCATCAAGGATTCCTCATTTCAACCCTGAGCTACAAACTTTCTCCTTTACTACAGTAGCTTCTTTACTAGAAGAAGAAGTCCCCGTCTCTGCATTTCTGCTATTTTCCTGCATGCAAACAAAAGATGTATTGGCTTATAGAATTGTTAAGTTAAAACTTGGCTTAAGAGAGGTCTGTCAGCCTCACTAACCTGACCGAGGGGAGGATTTAACAGGTGGACCCTAAACATGGACTGCAGACTTCACAGCAGGCTAAGTGAGACAAGGCAGAGAGATGGAGGTCGAAGGACTTGTTGTTGTTGTTTTGTTTCCCGAACAATAGAGTCATTTATTTTTGGTGACTCTTTCTGCCGTGAACAAAAAGCTGCAAATGAAAGTTTGGGAAGAGGTCGGGTTGAGTCTGAAGGATGACCAGGCCCCAATGGTGAGGTCCTTGAACCCTCCATCTGAAGAGAAAAGAAGGAATTTTTTTTTTTTGGGGGGGGGGGAGAAGAAAGTCACTTTTGGTGTCATTGAATGCTGCAGGGCTGAAAAAAAAAAAAGAAATTGAAAAAACACCCCCCTTAATCTCACCATCACCAGGCTAACATGTTCTGCTTCCTCGCCTTTTCATTCTTAAATGAAAGGAACAATCCGAGATAAATGACAGTTAATGTGCTCGAACAGCCTAGCTGAGATAGATTCTTTCCAATTAGCATTATCCCCACTACCACCACTTTTTTTCCCCTTCCTCCTCCCCAGAAATTTCTGGTGTTTCGCTATCGATGGAGTTCTGGAACAGCAGCCCCGTCTGCTCTGGGCACTGGGCAGAACGATGTGCCAAGGCTGCAGCCATCCATCACTGCTGGATTCAGACGGGTTGATAACCAAAAAAAAAAAAAAAANCAGTTCTGTGGCCGTGGCTTGGCGGGTGTGGCAGGGGAAGGATACTGCAAAATCCCCCTTCCCTCCCCACCCCGCTAACCTGCTTTCCAGCTCCGTTCTCCTGTGCAGGGCAAAAGGAGACCCAGGCAATCAGCTGGGACTTGATGGGAGGCAGAGAAGAGATGGGGTTGGCAGGACCAGTCAGAGGTGGGATTTGCCGGTTCTCCAAACTACTCAAAATTTCCACTACCAGTTCTCCAGAACTTGTCAGAACCCGCTGAATACACTTCTGGCTGGAAGGGACCTTGGAGGTCTTCTACTCCAGCCTGCTGCTTAAGCAGGAGATAGTGTACCATTTCGTACAAACTGTCCAATATCTTCTTAAAAACCACCAGTGAAAAAGCCCCCACACATCTGAAGGCAACTTCTGTTCCATTGGTTAATTGTCCTCACCGTTAGGAAGTTTCTCCTCATTTCCAGGTTGCTTTTCTCTTGGATTACTTTCCAACCATTGTTTTTCTTGTTCTGCTTTCTAATGTTTTGGAAAATAAATTGACCCTTTCTTTGTGGAAGCCTCTCAAGTATTGGAATACTGCTATCATGTCCCCCCTTCATCCTTGTTTTCTCTAGGCTGGCCAAATCCAAACCCTGCAACCAATTTTTTATATATTTTAGTCTCAACATCTTTTTTGTAAGGTGGTGACCAAAACTGGATGCAGGATTCCTTGGTGTGGTCTTACCAAGGCTTTATAAAGCACTACTAATACTTCAAGTGGATTTTGATTTTATGCCTCTGTTTTATAGAAACCTCTCTTTATAGGTTGACCCAGAGGTGGTATTCATCCGGTTCTGACCATTTCTGGAGAACTGGTAGTGGAAATTTTGAGTAGTTTGGAGAACTGGCCAATCCCACCACTGAGTGGCCCCACCAACCCCATCTATTCCCTGCCTCCCATTGAGTCCCAGCTGATCAGCTGGGTCTCCTTTGGTTGCCCTGCACAGGAGAACAGAGCTGGAAAGCAGGTTAGTGGGGTGGGGAGGGAAGGGGGACTTTGCAGTATCCTTCCTTCCCCTGCCACACCCACCAAGCCACACCCACAGAACCATTAGTAAAAAAAAATTGAATCCTACCACTGGGTTGACCCCTTCCTCCTCCCTGTGGCAGCCCCTCCAATATTGGAAGGCTGCTATCCTGTCTCCCCCGGTCCTTCTCTTCCCTAGACTAGCCAGGCCCAGTTCCTGAAACCGTTCATCGTATGTTTCAGCCTCCAGTCCCCTCATCATCCTGGTTGCTCTTCTCTGCACTTTCCCTCCATAATCTCAATATTTTTTTTTATAATATGGCAACCAGACCTGGGTGCAGTATTCCAAGTGTGGTCTTACCAAGGCTTTGCCCTATCCACAGCTGAACATCTGCCTGACTGCGTGAGCAACTACCATAATAATTTCGTTATGCCATCATTAGAATCTTTTTCATGAATGGAACAAGAGAAGCTGCCAAATGAACATGTAAGAAGGGAGGGGTGGGGTTTGGGGGTAAGGGGGAGGGAGAGGCTTGCAACGAGTTTGACAAGGCACATTCCCGGGAATAGAATGCTAGCATCTAAAAGACAAATATGGCTGGATAGAATGAATGTGTTGAACAGGGTGACAAACAGCTTGGTAGGCTGACAGTTGCTATATTTATTCCATGCAAATGGCCTGGGTGTTAATTTATTTAATTGGAAGATGCGCTGGGGTGCCACAAGAGGTGGCTATAGATCTTGGCTAGAGAGTGAAAAATATTTTCTCCCTGGAGGGCAGCAGGAGATCAAAATAAAATTCTCAGTTTTTCCTCTCTCTTTTGCTCAGAGGGGATGGAGGTGAAGGGGAGGGAGGGACAGCCAAGCCTGTAGAAAACAGAGACTGAATGCAAAACCATCTTGCCGGCTTAGACAAATGCCCTGAACATAACAGAAGGAAATTTAAGAGAAACAAATGCCAAATTCTCCCCTTACAATTCAGGCAGGCAGTCGCAGAAAGAAAGATCCCTGGTCTGGGTAATTGCACTTGCGAAAAAGTTTTGGAAGACAACCATTGCGGATTGCCAACTCAACTCCAGTCAGCAGTGTGATGGGGTGACAAAAAGAAAAAAAAGGCAAAGACAAATGTGAGGTAGCATCAAGAAGAAATGATTTCCAAATGATAGGAAGTCATATTTCCTCTTTATTCTACCTTGATCACACTCATTTACCTTCAAGAATCGCATGCCCAAAGTTGCCTTATTGGGGAGATGGGTGGCATATAAATTTAATAGACATATAGATAGACAGACAGACAGATCGATAGGTAGACAGACATATGGTAGATAGATTGATACATAGACAGACAGACAGACATATGGTAGGTAGATAGATGATGGATGGATGGATGGATGGATGGATGGATGGATAGATAGATAGATAGATAGATAGATAGGGATATATGAATGGATGGATGGATAGACAGATAGACAGACAGAGACAGACAGGTGACAGACAGATAGATAGAACCTGGTTAGCACCTTTCTGGAATTAGATAAGGGTTAACAAAATTCAAGGGAGCTTGGATTTAGTTTGCTTGTGGCTACGTAGGGATTCTAGGTTGACCCCTCTTTTGACTCCATGCCCAGTTCTGCTATTCCTTCTCCTACTAATAGACACATTGGTGATGGAAGATAGATAGATAGAAAGACGGATATAGAGAGAGAGAGAGAAAGAGAGAGAGATTATATAGTAATAGATAGATGATAGATAGACAGACAGATTGCAACAGATGATAAAACCTGGTTAGCACTTGCCTGGAGGGTCAAGAGAATTCGAGGGAAGTTGGACTTAGTTTGCTTGTGGCCATGTAGGGATTCTAGGCTGATTCCTCTTTTGATTCCCCCCCCCTGAGGTGCTGCCACGCCTTCCTGCACCAGAAGCCATTCCACAATCAAACACAATCTTAATCTACAACCTGGCTGCCTTCTCCAACTTGGATTGGCCGCCCATATGCTTTTAAGCAGTTGAATCCCATTTGATCTTTTTCAGCCACCTGTTTAAATGATTTGCTCCATTCCATTAATCTCGTTTTCATTTGAAAAAATAAACAAATAATATCCTTGTTTACCAGTAAGTGCTCAGTGCCATCAGCTCCTGCCTTGAGATTTCCCTTGGAAGAAGGAGAGGAAGAAGTGTCGAAGAGAGGCTAGTGTAAACAAAATAAAAATAAAACTTGGAGGACATCAGCAGAATATCTGCACAAAGTCTTATGAACAAAGGAGTTACCAGCTGGCTTGGCAGGGGGGAAGGTTACTCTTCCAAAAATGACTGGGGCTCCCGTGGAGTGTTTGAAGCAAGCTGTTGGTTAGATATTTTGGGAGATATTTTTTTAAAAGACCAACATAGTTTTGGCTTCATGGTCCATTTAAATTATGGGATTTGCGGTTTTAGGGTGACCTGCAGGGCTGGAATTCAGATGGTTTGGACTGGTTCAAGAGAACCGATTGCTAATTTTACTTCTGGTTTGCCAAACTGGTAGTTGTAAGGATTGGCTGGCCCACCCCACCCCTCCCTGCCCCTCTCAGAAGTCCCCACATGGCCCGTTTTGGATGCCAGGCAAGTGCAGGGCCCACGTGGAGGCTCTGAGAGGGCAAAAAATGGGCCTCCCAAAAGTTTTGGAAGCCCAGAAACGGGCCCATTTCCTGCCTTCGGAGCAGCTGGGGAGGCCATTTTCGCTCTCCGGGAGGCTCAAGGAAAACCTCTGGAGCCAGGGGAGGGCAAAAACGTCTCCCTCCCACCATGGTGCAGGAGGCTGAGTAGCCCACTCCCACCCAGCAACCAGGCAGAGAACCCATCACTGAAATTTTTGAATCCCGCCCCTGGGACTTGGATCATCGTTCTGACTCAGAGGTTGCTTAGCCTTGAAGGATTGATCTGTTTTGGGGAAATCCTCTAAGGCACGTGAGCAGAGCATCCAGCTCAGCCAGTGGGCTTCTCTGTGGGTAGTCCTTGACTTAACAGCCATTCGTTTAGTGACTCCTCCAAGTTACAGTGACGATGAAAAAAAAGGGATTTATGACTGTTCCCTGCACTAACAACCAATCACAGTCACGTGATCAAAATTCGGGCAGTTGGCAACTGGCAGGTATTTGTGTCGGTTGCAGGCAACATCCTGGGGTCATGCAATTGGGTGGGGGGTTGGACTAGATGACCTAAAAGGTCCCTTCCGACTCTGTTAAACTGTTAATTTCTATTTGGAAACTTCCCAGCTGGCTTCCAACAAATTAAGTCAATGGGAGAAGCCAATTCACTTAACAATTGCAACTGCAATGATTGACCTTGCAACCTTTGCAAAAAAGGTCATAAAATCGGGCATGAACTGCTTTGCTTAGCGACAGAAATCCAGCTCCCAACTGGGGTTGCATGTTGAGGACTACTTAACGACCACAACGGAGGCCAAAATTTATGTTGCTAAGTGAGACACTTGCGAAGTGAATTTTGCCTCCATGGACGGACTCTATGGACGGACGGCTGCAATAGTCTAAAGTGTGAAAAAGAATCCTTTTTTCCAGTGTTGTTGTAACTATGGTCACTAAATGAGCTTTTGTAAGTCGAGGACCTCCTGTCCTTCTGGTGCATGGAGCTAGGCTGCTGGAGATGCAGGTTCTTGTAGACTCTGAGCCATGGAAACTCACAGGCCGGTGCATTCTTCTTAAAACAGCATCTATAAGTAAAATGGATTTACACCAGGATTCCTGTGGCCAGGATCCCAGCTTTCCGAGGATATCAGAGTCCCAGCACTTCTGCACGCATTCCTAGTAAACCCTGGGCTCTCGATCTTCATTCTAATTTGCTTCATTCCCCGGCGTCTCCAAGGTGGCCTGGGTTTCATTTTGAGGCTCTTGCTTTTTAATGGAGGAATATATAGTTGTGTGTCGATTAATTAATTAGCTGCTTTTCACCATTTGCGGCCCTATCTTTTATTCATGCTCCTGTGTGCTGAAACAAGATGCTGCTGTAATAAAATGCAAGGCTAAAATAAATCTATCTCCACCCCCACCCCCCGATAAAATTGGAGGGGAATGCCAGGGGGGAAATTGAGGCTCAGGTTCTGCACGGTGGAACCACTTTTTCTTTCTTTCTTTCTTTCTTTCTTTCTTTCTTTCTTTCTTTCTTTCTTTCTTTCTTTCTTTCTTTCTTTCTTTCTTTCTTTCTTTCTTTCTTTCTTTCTTTCTTTCTTTCTTTCTGGAAAGTTACAACTGTCCCGGGTGAAAAGGGTGGCTTTCTGGATTCCTGGTTCCTGTCACTCCCCTGGTTCAGAACCTGAATCCATGGGAGAAGAGGAGCTGGAAACTGAGCCAACAAAGATTGAGGGGCGGCTTCAGGAAAATGGGGAAGGCCAGGGCCTTTCAGGATTAGGACCAGCTTGTAGACAAGGAGGAAGAGGGGCAGGATGAACATGAGAGACAGAACTCAGGCGATCAGGAGGCGTCCTGATCCAAGAGCAAGGAGAGTGGAGAGAAGGCGAGAACAGCGCAGACTGAGCAGGCTACTCAGGAGGAGAGTGCCCTGCCCCTCTTCACAAGGAACTGAGACTTAAGGAGACGCTGTGAGGAAGGGCATTTGTCAGGTACAAAAACTGAGTTCTTGAAGTGTGGAGTGCCAATGTTTGAACTTTCCAAGACTCCTTGCATTCTTTCTGGACTAATTACCTGGATCCTTTGCTTCCGGAACTCCCTGATTTGCCCTGCTGGATTTGTTGCTATGCACCCTTGGTGTACACAGCACTGGGCTGGAGTATTGGCAGACAGAGAATGCTTCAGGTGTGTGTGTGGGGGGGTTTGTCATCACTTTGTTTTGGGACTTGCCAAAAACGTGGGAGCATTTGGGGAAATTTGGAGCAATAAACGGGTGGTTTGAACTGCCAGTTGCTTGTGGTATCTCTGTGCCATGCCCTGGGTCATCTCTGTTTCCAACTCCTAGCCCCCCCCCAATATCTGTCCTCCCTATATCTCTGGGCTCCTAATTTTCCTGCTGATGAAGGATGCTATTAACTCTGGAGACCCAAGGCAGATGGTTGGTGTCTTCACAAGATCAGGGCCAAGATGTACATTAATAGTGTAAGACCCATCAAATACCCATTGAAGGAAAGCAATTTCCAAATAAGCAGAGTTGAAAGGGACTTTGTAGGTCATCTAGTCCAACCCCCCGCCCAAGCAGGAGACCCTACACCATTTCTAACAAATGACAGTCCAATCTCTTCTTGAAGGTCTCAAGTGATGGCGCTCCCACAACTTCCGAAGGCAACTTCTGTTCCATTGGTTGATTGTTCTCACTGTCAGAAAGTTTCTCCTTATTTCTAGGTTGAATCTCTCCCTGGTCAGCTTCCATCCATTATTCCTTGTCTGGCCTACAGGAGCTTTAGAAAATAGCTTGACCCCTCCTCTTTCTGGCAGCCCCTCCAATATTGGAAGACTGCTATCCTGTCTCCCCTGGTCCTTCTCTTCCCTAGACTAGCCAGGCCCAGTTCCTGCAACTGTTCATTGTATGTTTTAGCCTCCAGTCCCTTAATCATCCTGGTTGCTCTTCTCTGTACTATTTGTAGAGTCTCAGCATCTTTTTTATAATGTAGTGACCAAAACTGGATGCAGTACTCTAGGTGTGGTCTCACTAAGGCTTTATAGATGGGTATTAGTACTTCCCTTGATCTTGACTGTATCCCTCTATTAATACAACTTAGGATTACATGAGCTTTTTTGGTGGTGGCTGCACACTGCTGGCTCATATTTAGCTGGTTGTCCACTAAGACTCCAAGATCCCTCTCCCAGCTCCTGCTATTGAGCCTGGTTTCACCAAGCCTATGTGTGTACTTTTGGTTTTTCTTGCCTAAGTGTAGGACTTTGCTTTTCTCTATATTGAATTTCATTTTATTAGATATGGCTCAGTGTTCGAGTCTGTCAAGATCCATCTGGATCTTGAGCAATGACTTTAAAAGGAGAGAGATTGGTCCTGAAGACAAAAAGATCAGTGGTGGGATTCAAATTGTTTTACCACTGGTTCACTGGGTGTGGCTTGGTGGGCATGGCTTGGTAAGTGTGCTTTGTATAATACCAGCGCACAGCTTTTCCCACACCAGCTGAGACCTGCAATGCCAAACAGCTGAAAGGACAAATAAGAGAAAAGCATAGGGGCAGGTGGGAGGACCGATCCTGTGTTTTTCTCTTTCTCCTCTTAGCTGATTGCTGGAGATTTTTTTTTTTCTCTCAGCTGATCGGCGGCTTTTTTTAACCTCCAGTTTGGCCAAACCAGTCCAAACCGGTAGCATAACACCACTGAAGAAGGCCCTACAGAAAAATCATGTCATGAAGAAAACCCATTAAAACAAGCCAACATCCTGAAAAGTGATAACAGGAACCTTAAATCAATATCTGCTTGGGTTTGTTCAGTGTTTGGGATTGAATTTATATGCAGCTGGCCCAACCAAGCATGGCTGGACTTGAAAAAGTCCTGCTGACTTCTCCAAGTTCAGCCACAGTTAGTTGGTCCAACTCCATTTAAATTCAGTCCAGCATCAAAGCTGGTTAGTGCTCTGTTAGGAGACCCTGTTAGAAGTCCCAGGTTTGTACTGTCATTCCACCAAAGGACAAGGCCCAGCCAAGAAAACCTGAATTTAATATTTCAGCCCTTGTTCCAAGGAGATGGTAATTTTCCTGCATTGTCCTATCTGCTTCTCCAAGATGCACTTTTTCCTTGGTAATGGACTCTTTTGGTACTTTTGCCTGGTTATTGGGCCATCATCTTTACTCCCTCGAAGGGAAAATAGTCATTTGTTTCTGTAAGACTACAAAATCCATGCTGTGGTGAAATCGGGGCAATGTGGGCTGTGCTCTGAAGGCTTCTTGAAAGGAAAAACAAAACTCTGCAAGATTATATTAATTGAAGTGCAATAGTGCAGGGAGATTTTGACTTTTGACACAATTGGGGCCAGAATTTCCGTGGCGAAGGAGGATGGTTGCTTCGTGAATCGTATCTGATTTTATGACCCTTTTTTGCCCAAGTTTTAAATGAATCACTTAACTAAAACTGGAACTCACTTACTTCTGGTGACTGATCCAAAATCACCAACCTGGCTTCCATGCCTAAAGCAGAACTAGAACTCACCATCTCTTGGTTATTTGCCCAAAGTCACCCAGCTGGCTTTCATGTCTAAGATGGACTAGAACTCCCCACCTCCTGGTGATTGGCTCATTCAAGGGGAGGGTTGAATTTATGGAGACTTTATAATCCATAAGATTGCAATAAATACAAGAAAGAAAAAAAGTCGGGAAGTTTGAGGAGCTCCTTGCAGGATGGGTGTGATGTCCTGTCCTTCTTTGAAATGAACATGCCCAAGGAATCTTTGTGTGAGGCCTGAGCCTGCACTGAATCTTGGTTGAAAACAGTGATATATCTCCAGGTTCCAGGCTGTAGGCGGGCACCGAGCTCGTCTTCCAAGGC
This sequence comes from Laticauda laticaudata, assembly GCA_004320025.1. Lineage (NCBI taxonomy): Eukaryota > Metazoa > Chordata > Lepidosauria > Squamata > Elapidae > Laticauda > Laticauda laticaudata. Next base: position 2,294 of record BHFT01015364.1, on the reverse strand, counting down.
TGCTATGGTGGGGGGGCCTCCCTCCTTGATAATTTCAGTCCCAAAATAGCCCCATCGATGCGAAGTGAAAGAACGCTGGGCTCGTGCCAATAAACTCGCTGAATTCATTTGCTTCTCTTTTTATTAGCCAGAGCTTGCATTAAACAGCTTACAGATCAGAGAATAAATCTATTCAGTAGCTAAGTATTTTCTGGCAAGGAAATGAATAGCAGGACTTCATCCCCCTTGCCAATCGGAGCCGGGGTGTGGGGGAGCCGGTGGCACCATTGGCATCTTCTGTCTCACTTGCAGGAGGACAAAGGAAGTCCTCCCCTCTTTACCTTCCCCCCTGCCAGCAAAGAAGCACACAATATTTCCTATGCAAACAATTTCAGGGGTACCTTAGAAATTGGATTCTCTTATCTCCCTGTTCCTCAACCTGGACCATCTTAGGGTGTGCGATCTTCAACTTTCAGAATTCTGGCTTGGTTGAGAAGTTGAGGAGGTCAAGAAACAGAGGCTTAACTCAAGGCAAACCAAGATGGTCTCTTGAGAAGCTGGTGGTTGACCAAATATCGTAACCAGGGGTGGGATTCAGCCGGTTCAGGCTGGTTCAGGTGAACCGATTGTTAAATTTACTGAACCAGTAATTGAACTGACCGGCTGGCCCCACCCACCTCGCCCTTCCCAGGATTCTCCATGTAGCCCATTTTGGATGCAGATCTACACAGAGGCTCTGGGAGGGTGAAAAATGGCCCTCCTAGAAGTTCTGGAAGTCCAGAAATGGGCCTGTTTCCAGCTTCTGGAGGGCCTCCCAGAGGCCCGAGGGAAGCCTCTGGACTCTGGGGAAGGCGAACAACAACCCACTTGAAGTTCTGATAGGGCATGCCCACCATGGCTATGCCCACCCAGTAATCAGGCAGAGAACCAGTAGTTGGGATTTTTTAATCCCACCTCTGATGGTAACCCTCAGGCCAGGTCTGTGTGGGTTGCCTCTGCTTCCCCGGGAGAGATCTGAGGGTGCCTCTCCACCTTCCTTTCCTTCCATGCTCATCTGAATGAGGGTCTCACAGCAACACTGGTGGGAAGTTCTTCACAAATCCCACCTGCAAGTCACCCTAATGAGGATTGCACTGAACCAGTAATTGCTTCCACTCCTTTCAAACCATGTTTTGGTCATTAGAAGAAGAATCACAGCTTAGATAGCCAACTGTTACTAGAGCTTAGAGTAGCCCAGGGTACCGACTATTTGTGGTGTCTGTCCCTTGCAATTCTTGTTGAGGCCTAAACTCTTTTATCTCTGCTGCACATAAGTGCCCACGGAGAAGGGATCAGATCACTCGATCAAGCAGAATGGAGATGGACAGGAAAGATGGAGAGAGATCCATTGGCTGCTTTCGCACAATAAATTAGTTTATTGCAGAGACCAATTAATTGTTTTAGTTCATTCCTGAGAGTCAGTTTGCTACCAGAGCGGTAAGGGTGCTGGCCCAGAAACCAGGAGCTTGAGTTCTAGTTCTGTTTTAGGCATGAAACTAGCTGGGTGACTTTGGGAATCACCAGGAGATGGTGTGTTCTAGTCCTGGCCTTAGATGTGAAAGCCAGCTGGGTAACTTTAGGTCAATCACCAGGAGACAGTGAGTTCTAGTCTCACTTTAGGCATGAAAACTGGCTGGGTGACTTTGGGCCAGTCATTCTCTCTCTGCTCAACCCACCTCCTGGGACAGTCATTGTGGGGAAAATAGGAGGAGGAAAGATATTATCACTTTGAGTTGTTTATAAAAAGAATAAAGGTGATGTAAAGAAACAAAGCAACAAATATTTTCTTTTACAGGAGAGCAACATTCTTCCCATAGTATTTTGTCTCTCCACCATGCCAGATAGTAAAGAAAGGATGGCAATTTTTCATCCACACCCAACCTTGACCCATAAGTTGGTGCTGTGAAACTAAAACTCCTCTCCTCTACTTATGTTTTGCATTTGGAACAGATTTCTCTTCAGGTAGGGAGAGGAAGTAGAACTCCTTAGCATCAGAATGTAACAATAACAACAACAATAACAACAACAATAATAATAATAATAATAATAATATAGGAAATGTTAATGCTCTGATGGTCATTTCAAAAAATCCTTTCCTAGTGAGCACCTAGAAGCCAAGAGGAACATACGTGCCAAATTTCAAGTTTGTAGGCTTTACAAAACCTGGAGGTTTTGTGATGACGAGTGAGGGTTTTTTTGCTTTTATATATATATATATATACATACATATATATATATGTGTGTGTGTGTGTGTGCTGTTCAGCTTCCTTCGGGTA
>BHFT01015363.1:0-37313 GCA_004320025.1 Laticauda laticaudata | reverse complement strand
CGTCATTGTAGTGCTTTTAAAGTTGTAGCAACGTTTCAGCAGAATCTCATCTGCCATCATCAGGCTTTTGTATGGATATATAAAACTGATGTCTCCATGAGTTTATGCAGGCTGCTGCTGCTGCAGACTTCCAAGTTTTCATTAGTGTATTAATATATTCCGCTCCTCCACCAGCAAGATAAAGCTGCCTGCCCCTTGGCTACAGGAAGGCCGTGTGTTATCTTTCAGGTAGAAAAGCAGAAGGGGCCACGGGGGTGTAAATTAAAACCGGAGAAGAGAAACAGTTGCTTGCCACCATCAGAACAAAGACACAGGGCAGGGAGGGGGAGGCTGATCAAACCTCCACTCCCTGTCCTGCCCATGCAAAACCACCTGGCTTTTCAAGAGTTAAGTCTACTACGGGTTGGCCTCATCTTGCAACAGTTCATTTAGTGTCCACCTGAAGTTACAAAGGCACTGGAAAAAGTGACTTAGGGCTATTTTGCACACTAAACTACTATTGCAGTCTCCTCACAGTCCCGTGGTCAAAATTCAGAGACTTGGTCTCGCCAAGGGACTGGACAGTCACTTGTCTGAAATAGTATAGGTTCTCCTGCTTCAGTAGGGAGCTGGACTAGAAGACCTCCAAGGTCCCTTCCAGCTCATTCATTCATAAAAAGAGGGCATCATCTCCAAGAGTTGGAGAACACTGAACCAGGAATGCATTTATACACATCCATGATGTATATATTTCAAAGCAGACGTCTCCAAACTTGGCCACTTTAAGACCTGAGGACTTCAACTCCCAGAATTCTCCAGCCAGCCGTTTCTGTTTCTTTTTTCTCTTAAAGTGGAGTTTGCAGAGGAAGGGATTATAAGAGAGTAAACTATGCTGGCTGGGGAATTCTGGGAGTTGAAGTCTTAAAGTAGCCAAGTTTGGGGACCCCTGTTCCAAAGGATGCCAAGATTGTCAAAAGAATTGTCAGCCCTCAGACTTTTGAGAAGTTCCAGAATTTGCTTTCTTTAAAAAAAAATAAATTAAATTAAATTTTGTGTTGTTCATACAACCCATGCCAAAGGGCTAGGCCTTGAGCTGTGCAACCACCGCTGCCATCTTGCCTTTTTTTAACTCCTTGGGGAACACTTGCGGTTGCAACTTCATCTTGCATGACTCCAGGAGTTGTGGCTGCCTCATCACTGGAGGTTTTCCAGAAAAGATTGGACCACAGTTTGCCTGGGAGGGCCTAAGGCTGTGATGGTGAACCTGTGGCATTCATGCCAGAGGTGGCACACAAATTCCTCTCAGTGGGCATGTGCACCATCGCCAGCTGCTCTTGTGGTTTTTGGTGTGCCAGCCAGCTGGTCTTTGTGGGTGCCTGAGTGCCAGAAAATGGCCTGAAAAATGGCCAAAAAACCAGGTCATTTAAAAGGTTTTTTCCAGACTGTTTTCAGGGTGTTTTTGAGCCAAAAACATCCTGAAAACTACATGAAAATGGCACAAAAATGGCATGAAAAACGGCACAAAAATGGCCCCAAAAACAGCAAAAAAAGGCCAAAAAACAGGCCATTTTCCAGGCCATTTTGGGCACAAAAATGCTCCTAAAAACAGCACTAAAAACAACTCCAAAACAGTCTCCAAATGGCCAAAAACCAGGCAGTTTTGGGGGCTTTTCAGGCCAAAATTGGCCCCAAAAACAGCCTGAAAATGGCCTCAAAATGCCCAACTGTCCAGCCCTCCAGCATGTGCACACGGACACATGCACATGCATTCCAGTTTAGGCAACATTCATCATCACTGATCTAAGGACTCCTGCCTCAGGAAGGGGGGTGGTCTAGAAGACCTCTAAGGTCCCATCCAGCCCTATCTAGGATTCAGTGACAACTGTTTTGTTCTGCAGTTCTGGATTTTTTTTTTCCACCTCCCCAATGGCTCCTTTCCCTTGATGCCGCTTGATTTTTGGAAAGGGGACATAAATCCCATCTCTGGGTTCAGCTCCCCCCACTACTTTAATCTAGTGGGACTGGGACCTTCCCCCTCCAGCCACCCCTGCACAGGATCCTTCCTGGCTCATATCCCGATGACTTCCCCCCCCCCNCTGGCTCATATCCCGATGACTTCCCCCCCCCCTCCAAAAAAAAGATCACAAGGGAAAAAATCCTGGATGGCAGCTCATTACTAGCAATCATAAACATTAAAAATAGACCTGACTCAGGCCAGGCTCTTGTCAAGAGAAAAAGCAGCATTTTATAGCCCCTTTTAAATTGCTAAATAAATAATCTTTCCAGGATGATCTTAAATAATTTGGTTTGCTTTTCCAGAAAGAAAAAAACCATTTATGTTTAAAAAAAACAACACTTCCTTCACAATTTTACATGGAAATACAGACAGTCCTCAACCACAGCGGAGCCAACCAAATTCCGTGGTTAAGCGAGCTTTGCCCTATTTTATGACCTTTCTTGCCACCATTGTTAAGTGAATCACTGTGGTGGTTAAGTAAGCAACACGGCCGTTAAGTGAATTCTTTACCAGAAGGTGATCGCACGACCCTGGGACTGTTCTGACCCAAACCTGGTTCCAAGAGAACAACATAAGACAAAGGCAGCAGCCCAACCTTTTAATGTTTCATCTATGAATCCTGTTTCTTCACAGATAAAAGGCTGCTTCCAACTAATCAGCTCCAACAAGAAAGAGCCTTGCCAAGTTTTTGCAAGGCTGCCAAAAAACAACAGATAAGAAATAGTTTACAATACAAAAGTCTTCAAATATCAACTGTAATGTCCACAAGGCTGAGTTTCAAAACGTCTTTGCTTCCTGCAAAGATCATTTGTTTCATAGCTGGCTTTTATCTTCTTGAAGGAGGAGCCATTACCTTGCAGCCTTACTCCTGAGTCGCCCGTGCTGTTGCAGCTGCTCTTTCCTACAAACAATCCTGTGTGCATGCGCTCTAGGCACAGGCTCCTTGGGCACCTCCTTATTGCTGCTGCCAGCCCCCACAATCTCTGAAGGCAGCAATCCACTCCCTGATGGTCCTGGGCCCTCATCTGAGTCCTTGCTTTCCTCAGCTGTCCACACCTGCTGCCAGCTAACCACAACAGGGACACAGCAACCATCAAAAATACAAGTATTCCTACAGGTAGATCACATTTACAGCCATCACAACACCCCCATGGTCACCGGATCAAAATTCAGTCCTCTCACTTACGACCATCAAAGCATTCCCCAAGGATCAAAATTGGGTGTTTACTGACTTCAAAAAACCTGCTTTCTTTCCAATAGAAATTCTCATCCCAATTTTGCTCATAAATTGAGGACTACCCGTAGGACCATCCTTAAGGGAGGAAAGTAAGATTCACCAGTTTTTGCTTTGTTTACTACTTGGTAGGAAGTAGTGGTGGTTGTTTTTTTTAAACATAAGATGTTTAAGTCTCCCAGCGGGTGTGATTGGGCTAATTACAGACAAGTTACAAACTTCAGAAATATTCACTAACGTTTGCTAAGGAGACGTGCAGGAGGTTATTCTGGAGAGGGAACATTGAAAAGAACATTTAAAAAAAAGATGATAAAAGTTGTGACTTTATTTCTTGTCCTTGTTCCGGTACAGTCTGAAAGCAAAGTGTCCTCAGATCTCAGATGAAAAATCTTACGTTTAAGGGAGCACCATTTAATAGCAATAGCAACAGCCCTTAGACTTATATACCGCTTCACAGTGCTTTTTGCAGCCCTCTCTAAGCAGTTTACAGAGTCAGCCTCTTGCCCCCAACAATCTGGCTCCTCATCTTACCCACCTCAGAAGGATGGAAGGCTGAGTCAACCTTGAGCCTGGTGAGATTCGAACTGTCACAATGCAAGCAGCCGGCAGTCAGCAGAAGGAGCCTGCAATACTGCATTCTAACTGCTGTGCCATCACGTCCCCCTGACTTTAAGAAGAATTAAAGTCAGGAGACTGGGTTATAAATGGAGAGATTGCAGAAACGGCTTCTAATTTTGCAGCCTGACCTACCTCGCAGGCTTCTTGTAAGAGTAACCTGACACAACTCCACCTCTCCTTCCATTAATTCCTGGCAGGGAGGACAAGAGGCCCAACAGAATTACTTCCTGGATGTCAGATTACTCACAACAACCCTGTTCCCTTAAAAGCTTTTGGACTCTAATGTTGGGGAGGGAAGGAAGGTGATTCCTCAGTGGGGGAGAGAGAAGCTGCTTTGGCAGCTAAATTAACCCCTGATGGAAAGAAAAGATTCTAAAATTGTGTCTCTTCTTAGAAATGCTCCTTGCCTTTCTCGGTGTTTGGAAGCAAGCATCATCCAGAGTCATTTAGTCAGCAGCTGGCTTGGAAAGCAATCCCATTAACATAGCCCGACCTCAGATGCCTCCAGATGTTTAATGGGATCTTGCAAACCTCTGGAAAGCTGGATGGGGGGAGGGAAAAGTGCATTTGAGTGGCTTAATATGTTATTTCCTCTGTGCCGTCTCATTTTCCAGAAACAGATTATTGCTTTTTAATGGTAGGAAACAGTCTTCAGTCAACTTTGTCCCCTTCTACAGCAAAGACACACACACACATACACAGCATCCCCAGTTCTGAGTTTTTCTAATCTCTTCTTAAAAGCCTCCAGTGATGGAGCACCTGTCATTTCTGGTGGCAAGCTGTTCCATTGGTTGATTGTCCTCACTGTTAGGAAGTTTCTTCTTAATTCCAGGTTGCTTCTCTCCTTGATCCGTTTCCATCTGTTGCTTCTTGCCCTGCCCTCTATTTCTTTGGAGCTGTGGGCAGGGATGCAATTCAACCATTGTAACAACCGGTCTGTTTGCTGCTGACCTTCTCCAGCAATCTTTCTGTGTTAAACAGCTGATTCGCACAGCAATCCACTGTGCCGCGCAAATCAGCTGAGTTTGGAAACCAGAATATAAAGCACAGACTAGAGCCGGGGCAAGTGGGTGAGCCCAACAGCTGATTGTCAGAGCAAACCAGTTTGCTCATAGCTGATTGTCGGACTGACCAATTCTCCTGAACCGGGCCAAACCGGTAGAATCCCACCCCTGGCTGTGGGCGAGACCAAGAGATCTCCTAAAAATGGATATTGTAAGCTAGCCAAGAGTGCAGCCTTAATGTGTCTGTTTCATTTCTTTCTGGCTGGACTTTGACAAAGGAGGTTGTTTCTCTTCAAGCAAGATATCTTTGCTTTCATGGACGATAAGAGGTTCTTCTCCACTACTCGGTTTGTTGAGGGCCAGATAGAAGCTTTCTCCTCTAAAAGCAAGTGAGAGAGATACCTTTGCAGCAAACTGACTGCTCCCTCTCCCCTGGAAGATGGATCCGTGGCCCCACTCTAAAGTGAAAAGGATGATGGGAAGGAAGGGCAGCCATTAGTTATAATGGGTCATTGTTTGGGAGTTTAATTAACTGCCGCTTGTTAGCCGAATAAATGCAAATAAGGTTTTAATTTCTGTGCACAGTTGGGGAGGTCTCTTCCCCCTCCCTCCTACCTTTTCTTGCCTTTTCTTTTTAATTAATTTCTCTCTCTCTCTCTTTTTTGGGTCTCCAAATCGTGTATTATGAAACTGTGGAGGCCTGCTCTAATGAGAAGGTGGAAGGCAGACAAGGGAGGCTAATTTGGTTGGCTTAGGAGGCCAGGCGTGGGTGCTCAACCACAATGGGACCACGAATGGGGGCTTGTAAAGAATAGGGTTATCTTTCCCAAGCAGACAGCTCCAAAACACAATTCTTCAGGCATCTGAGGTGATTCTCCCAGACCTTCCTGGCAGATGGATGACCATTTTGGCAACCAGGAGTCACCCAGAGACCCAACGTTATCTCAGAAGGGCACAGCGGGGAATTGATCCAACTGTGTGTCTCTCAAATGTTATCTTGAGAAGACCAAAGGCCAGCTGGAGAAGGAAGGGGTCGGGCAGCTGGCTTGGAGACCTGTCAAAAGTTGACCTTTGGCCTGAAATCTGCTTTCTCTCCAGGATCATCTGAAGCACAACAGCCCTCATCTCTTCAGGCAGTTCCAAAAGTGATGGGGCCTGCTTTGGAGAGAAACCCACCTGACCAAGATGATGGTTGTTGAATCTTGGTTTCCAAGCTGCCCTTAGTTTGGAAAGAGTCTAAGATTTGATTCATGGATTAGATCCAGCTATGGTTGGATTGAATATTAAGCCCATTTGGTCTTGTGGTTAAGGCATCAGGTTAGAAACCAGGAAACTGGGAGTTCTAGTCCCGCCTTAGGCATGAAAGCTGAGTGGGTGACTTTGGGCCGATAATCAGGAAATTGGGAGTTCTAGTCCCTAGTGTTCTTGGTGATAAACAACAGCCTAATCAATGGAACCAACACTAAGAAGGCAAGCCACAGTGTATAAAGAGAACAGACCCCTCTCCCTTCTGGCACTGATGATGTTACCTAGTTTGGTCATGAAACGTCTGCAAGAAAACAACCAAGCTCATGGAAGATCATGAACTCCACAGCTATCCTCCTTCTCTTTGGCATTCACTCCCCCTCCCAAAAAAGTCTTGATTTCTAAAGACTGAAAACCAAGCCCCTTCTCCAAAGTGGCTTAGGGCCACTTTTCTCCCGACCACTAAAAGTGGAAGGGATTAGTAAAAGCTCCAAATGATGCTCTGAGTAAATCCAATGTAGCGACTCTCGCAGAGAATCAAGGCTGGCATTTAGAAATGTACTTTTAAAATTTTTTTAAAGCCAGAATCTTTTTGGCTTAAGTCATGCCTCTTCTTTGTTTTTCCTATAGCCGGAGGTCTTTGTAGCATAAAATGTCTCAGCCAGATTTTCCAGGCATTGCATAAATGAATCTGAAGTGCAGAGAGGTTTTGCCATCAGCCAGGTTTCAGGTTAGATCATCTGCTGCCTTTTGGTAGACAGGGGCCTCGTGGGGGGCCAGACGGGGAAAGAAGAGCCCGGGGTCTCCTTGGGACATGGCTTCCTCTCCTCCCCACTCTACCTTTCCAGCCACAGAAACCTGTCTGGAGCAGATGGCATTTACTTTCTTGCCTCATGCCAGCATTTAGTCTCATCTGGAGCTGGAGATGCAGGTAGGTACCAAAGTGCACTGCTTAAGAATGGAGGGACTGCGGACGGATTGGGGTGGCACGGCTGAAAGTGTCCTGACCAAGACTTCCTGAGACCATAATTAAGCACATGCTTAGTCAATCAGTCTTGTTTTATTTCAACACTGAGAGAATTATGTGTATTGCCAGCCCTTAATGAGTCCCAAAACATCCCTCGAAGATAGCACCCACCTTTATCTCCTTTGAATTAACTGCCAACAACTACAAGAGCCAAGATGAATTATAAAAAAAACAACTAAAGTACAAAGTCCACCAGGCTTCAAAGGTTTAATCCAAACAGAGCGATGACTTTTGCTTTCCTGAAAAGGTTTCTTTACTTTTGCCTGCCTTTTTAATACCTATGGAGGGGCAATCACCTCCCAGCCTTACTCTTGAGTCCCCTTCCTTGTCTAGCTGCCTTGCCTTCAGCAAGCTCTGGTGCACACACAGGCACTGGGAAAGGCTCCCTCTGTCCTCTGCCTCTGCTGGCCAGACTCTGGAGCTCTGGCCATCACAGCACCCCCCACTCCCAGATGGTAGCCTAGCCCCCATCTCTGCATCAACACCCAGGACCCTCATCCCGAATCCTCACCAGATTCCAGTTTCCTCCCACTGTTCTGATTCGCTGCCAATCTGCACAGGCTAGCCGGCAAAACCACAACATAAGGCTTTGCTTTCCAAGATGCAGAAGACTTCAGGGTAAGACCTGGGATCAGCACCCAGCAAGAGCTGGAGAGCAGCACAGAATGGTCGAGTTAGTTAAAACCCTGGGCCTCATCAGCTGGAAAGCAGATCAGCCAAGGTTTTGAGACTCGAGCCCATGTGACGGGGTAGCGCCCATTAACTTCCTCAGCTCTGCAAACTATGGTTTTGAATGAAAATGAGAGCAGATAAATAGATACCACTCCAGAGGGACGGTAACAGGGCTCTGTTTCACCACATGCTCCATGCTGCGACATGATATCATGCTGGCCACATGGCCGTGGAAACACTGTTTATCCTGCAAGAGAAATGTGAATCCCATCTTCAGATTTGATGTGTTTTTATTCTCAAAGGCTTCAGCAGACTCTTTCAGGCTCTGTGGTCCTTATTTGTGATAGGAATAACATTGCTTTAAATTTCATATTTTATTTATTTTTTGCAAGCTGTCTTTCTGCACAAGCCATAACATCACCTGAAATTTAGGATTTCAACCTGCTTGAGTTTCATTTCTAATCCATCAGAAGATCAGGGCAAAGATCATCATCATCTTCTTCTTCTTTTCATGACCCCATAATCCCTTGCGGGGTGGAGTCTGAGTAGCTGAATGAAGCCGAGTGTTTACTGGCCAGATGACCTTCCTGTTGCTAATGTGGAGTTATATTCAGCAGATATATTCTCATTGAGTGCAGAGAGAGAGAAATATCTGCTTCTACTCAGGATCAAACTCACAGCCTCCTGATTATGAGGTGATAGCTCCACTTTTAGGCCACTGCACCACTTAAGATCAAAATGCCTTAAAATAAAGAAAGAATAAAATCATGACAATTACTTAATAACATGGGACAGCTCCCCAGAGTTGTTATATATGGTGAATTTATGTAAATAAACATCTTTGAGCAAACTGGAAGTGCCATAAAATGCAATGCTTCCTTTTACAATTATATATATTTTAAATATGTATATAGTTATTTGTAGCTTTCCAGTTGTGGCAGATTTGAAATAGAATCGTTTCCTCCTTCTATAGACAGGCTGGCTTAACCCATCATGCTGAGTTGAGGCTGGTTTTTACCCATGGTTTACTGAGAAGCCATAATGGTTTGTATGATCTATAACACTCAGCCGGAAAACATGATTTACAAACCTGTTTTCACATGACCTGCTAAACCCCAACCAAACTAATGTTCTTAGCACTCAGCTGGAGGTGCAATTTGTTCAAGCAGCTCTCCACTTTCCTGGGTGGTTTTTTTTTTTGGAGATGTTAAAAACTCAACCTTGGACCTTCTGCTTAAGTATAAAAGGTTCTAGCATGAGAAAAAGTCTCAATCGTTGTATCATTTTTTAAAAATACAGCAGACAGACGTGAATAAATTTCTCTGCTTCGGTGGTGGAAGATGTGTTCCTAAGTTGCAGGTTTATATCAATCGGAACAGAGCTGGAAGGGACCTTGGTAAACCACATTGATCAAGGGGAAAAAGCAGATTACAAATAAGAAAAGAACCAAGACATGGATTTTGCGGTCACGATGAGGCCCAAAAGGATTCTGGGAATTGTGGCCTAAGACCTGCGTGATGGTGGCTTTAGCGTTTTCATGCTGTGCTGAAATTTCAAGAGAGCAGGTTGATTAATCCCAAAGGGTCAATGCAAAGATATTGCCTTCAGCTTTCTTTCTTTCTTTCTTTCTTTCTTTCTTTCTTTCTTTCTTTCTTTCTTTCTTTCTTTCTTTCTTTCTTCCTTCCTTCCTTCCTTCTTTCCTTCCTTCCTTCCTTTCTCTCTCTCTCTCTTTTCCTGGTCTCCTACTCTGCTTTTTGGCTCCAAGGGTGATCACAGACACACAGCCCCATGCGCAAGGCATAAATTGCAGCTGATGGGATGTGCAGCTGTGAGCGTAATTTTCCTGGACTCGCCATCTGTCAATCAGCCGAACAATGCCTTTCTAATGAAATGGCAAAAGGATCATTCCTTCCCTAAAAAGGAAAATGCTGGTGGTTTTCATTCCCTCCCAGAGAGAAGAGGCAGGGAAAGGGAAAAGGATGAAGAAGAGGAGGAGGAGGAGAAGAAGGAGGAGATGATTGGATGGGTGGTGAGGACCGAGTCCTATGGAAGCTATATTTAGGCCCTTACACAAGCCTCCTGACTCACCCTCCTGAGACAACAACAGGTTCCATCTTCTAAAATTGAGAAAAAGCAAAATAATTGAGAAGTCATCTAATTGGGGACAAAGAGAGTGACAGGAAAGGCATAATGTTTTGAGTCACTCATTGGAAGTGAAGGGAGTGAAGGGGGATGGGATGATGGTAGAACATCCTTCTCAGAAAGTTTGTGAAGAGAGAGATCTCTTCTTCCATCTGCCTAAAGGCTGACCCTGCATAGATAAGAAGCTACATCTGCCCAGTGAACAAGTGAGCATAGTCAAGAAAACACCCCAACTTTTACATTTCACCAACTTAAACCTCCAGCACTCTTCCTCCCATGACTTTTTCCCTTCCCCCCATTTCTATGGCAGCCAGAAAGACAAGCAGAAGGGTTCTTGGAGGCTGACAATCAGGTTGGTCACGTGATGTCTCAACTTATGACCGCAAAAATGGATAAGCGTAATTCTGGACTTCAGCTAAGGTCATAAGTGGAGGATTGTGTCCGGGCTGCTGCTTTCTGCTATTTTTCTTCCGCTTTTATTTCCACCTTTTCTCTCCCCCTCCCTTCTTTTTTCCCAACTCTTAAATTTCTATTATTCCTCTCAGTTCTGGATTGTTGGAGACTTTTTCCTTTTCCTCTGCATTCAAAAAGCTCATGAAAAATGGTCAAAGTTCACCATTTTGCCATTGTTGAAAAGATTTCAAATGCGCTTTTGGTGAGGACTAAAAAAAAAAAGAAAGAAAAAAAGAAAGAGGGGACAACTTGTTCTTTTTTTTAAAAAAAGAAGCTAGAATGCAGGAAGTAGAAAAAGAAAAAAAGCAATTTTCTCTTTAAACTGCTGGCTGATTTGAAATAGATACACCAGGAGGAGGAGGATAAATTGAAGGAACTGGGCAAAACTTTCATTTTTTTCTTTTTTCTTTAAAGAAAAACACCCAGGGAAAACGCAATAAAAAAAGAATGTGTTGTGGCTTTATCTTGTTTCATCTCCTGTAAAACAATATTCATCCTCTTTATGGGATGGCTACCCATAAGCTATGGCTGTGTTTATGTCTGGCGTTAAAAACATGGAGATACGCGCAGTTTGGAGCAGTAGTTTTTGAAGAATGAGCGATCAGAAATTTTTTAGAAAGACAAGAGTTGTTTTCTACTTTTCCTTCCCTTATTGAAAAAGATAATCAGGGTCATTCCAAGTGGGTTATTAACGGACTAGCTCTATACCTGTGCTAGCTTTTGGGGAGGAAAATAAGGGGGGGAAATTGTGCCTCTGCCTACCAGCAATCCATCAATATTCATCTGGCTAGCATCCTGTCAGTGTGTGAGAGAATTGAGGGCTGTTTGGAAACTGAAAGAGTATTTGCTATGTGAGCAAGAAGGAGACAGCAAGGAGCCTGGGCGTGGCTTAGCTCAACTGTTCTGTACTAAAGCTGCTTGGTGCTCTGAAACTGAAACTCCTCTCCTCTGCTTGTGTTTTGCATTTGGAACAGATTTTTCCTCTCTCTCTCTCTCTCTCTCCCTTTTCTCTCATCTATCTATCCATCCATCCATCCACCCATCATCTCTCTCTCTCTCTCCCTCTCATCCATACATCCACCCACTCACTCATCTATCATCTCTCTGTCTCCTATCTATCTATCTATCTATCTATCTATCTATCTATCTATCTATCTATCCATCCATCCATCATCTCTCTCTCCCTCTCACCCACCCACCCACCATCTCTCTTTCCTCTTTCCTCTATCTATCCATCCATCCATCATCTCTCTCTCTCCCTCTCATCCATCCACCCACCTATCCACTCATCCACCTATCCATCCATTTATCCATCCATCCATCCTCCCTCTCTTTCCCTTTCTCTCTTCCCCCTCCCCTGTCTCTTATCTATCTAGGACAATTAGTGTGACAGCACAGATTTTCCTGGATGCTCACATTTCCCCCCAGCATGTGTGGATAGATTCCCTCAGGAATACAAACACCTGACTGTACGTTCACCCTGAGAGCTGAATGCTTCCCCCTGAAAGCAAGTTTCCATTTGCAAGGGAGGCTGATTGCTCAGGAAATCTCACTTTGGAGTCACACCTCCAGCGAGATGTGATGGGCTGGCTGCTCCAGATGAGAGGCGTCAGCTGTGCAGTTGGAAATGAACAGGAGCTGCAGAGATGCACGACATCCTGGCTTCCTTTTGCCAGAGTGACTGTCCCAAGACTCTGCAATTCATTCTGCTTTCCCACCCTCCCTGCCTGTTATCTAGGAGAGACATGACAGCAGTGTCCCAATATTTGAGGGGCTCCTACAAAGATGGAAGGGGTGAAACCATTTTCCAAAGCACCTGAAGGCAGGACAAGAAGCAGCAGGTGGAAACTCGCTGAGGAGAGAAGCAACTAAGGAGAATTTTTTTACTAAAGGCGAGAGCAATCAACCAATGGAATAACTGGCCTTCAGAAGTTATGGGTGCTCCATCACTGCAGGCTTTCCAAAAGAGAATGGCAACCATTTCTCCAAAATGGCATTGGGTCTTTGAGAGCGGAATGCAGTGAAACTTCATTTTAATGGAGGCTGATGAGTGTACATTTAAAGTGACACGAAAAATATTCTATACTAGCTCGATACCCATGCTTCGCTATGAAACTATGTGGTCGGGCTTAGTTTTGGGGGAGGAAAATAAGGGGGGAAAAAAATTCTGCCTCCGCCTACCAGCATCCATTGGTATTCATCTGGCTAGCGTCCTGCCTATGTGAGACAGTTGAGGGCTGTTTGGAAACTGAGACAGTATTTGCTGTGTGAGCAAGCAGGAGACAGGAAGGAGCCTGGGCGTGGCTTAGCTCAACTGTTGTGTACTAAAGCTGATTGCTGCTGTGAAACTGAAACTCCTCTGCTTGTGTTTTGCATTTGGAACAGATTTCTTTTCAGGTGGGGAGGGAGAGTAGAACTCCTTAGCGTCAGAGCATATTAATAATAATAAAGGAAATACTAATGCTCTGATGGTCATTTTGAAAAATCCTTTCTTCGTGAGCCCCTAGAAGCCAAGAGGAACATACGTGCCATATTTCAAGTTTGTAGGCTTTGTGGTTCTGGAGATTTTGTGATGATGTGTGAGGGGTATTTCGCTTTTATATATATAGATTATGTTCTATATTCTATATTTTTTCCTGCTCAAGCAGGGGGTTTGACTAGAAGACCTCCAAGGTCCCTTCCAATTCTATTTATTCCATGCTCTATGTCTTACTGGATAGGAAACTAGTTCAGCGTCCTTCTGGCTGAACATTCAGCTGAAGGCTTGAAACAAACCAACTGGAAAAAAAGAGAGAAGCCCAGAATTTCTCTTCCTTCCCAGCTAAATCTGCATGCGGATGGGAGGGATGGCTGTTGCCAAAGAAGTCGGAACTTTAATTAGTTTGAAAATGAAAACAAAATGGTCTCATTTAGAGCCGGCTCCTTTGTTGATTGCTTCCAGCTTGCACACCACCCTGCATGCCTAGAAAGCCGCACAACAATTAAAATCTCGCTTGGCAAAAGGGGACTCATCTCAAAAACAGGGGAGCTGGCTTCGGCAACACAAAACAGTGGAAGGAGGGATGGGGAAAGGAGCATCGGGCTCTTTTGAGATGTGGCAGTGCTGGGAAGATCAAAATGGCTTTGGCACCGGAGGAGATTTGGAAAAACTGGGGGAAATCAGAGTTCCTGTATAGAAATGCCACCATGAAAAAGAAAATGAGTTGGTCTTCAGCCTTGCGGATTTGGGTTTCAGGGGCTTAATTTTAATTCTCCCTGGGTGCTGCTACTTTTAGCTTTCTGGAATACCCTACTGACATTTACTGAACTGAAATCAGAGTCAATAAACAGATATCTTCCCTTTGGAGGAGCAAATTAGCAATAGCAATAGCCCTTAGACTTATGTACGGCTTTATGATATTTTACAGCCCTCACTAAGCAATTTACAGAGTCAGCCTCTTGCCCCCAACAATCTGGGTCCTAACTTTACTGACCTCAGAAGGATGGAAAGCTGAGTTAACCTTGAGCTGGTCAGGATCAAACCTCTGGCAGTCAATAGAATCAAATAGAATAGAATAGAATAGAATTCTTTATTAGCCAAATATGCTTGGACACACAAGGAATTTGTCTTGGTGCAAATGCTCCCAGTGTACATAAAAGAAAAGATACATTTTTCAAGAGTCAAGAGTCATAAGGTATAACACTTAATAGTCATAGGGTATAATAAGCAATCAATTAGTCTGCAATCCTTCATTCTAACCACTGCGCCATCAGAGCTCCTACCATTATTAACATACAGCTGGTTTTTTAAAAAGAGAATTAATAATATTAATTAATTACATTCAGTTGGGGTTTTTTTGTTAAAGAAATTAATGACATACAGCTGCTTTTTTTTTTTTTTTAAAGAGAATCTTCTCTCTTATCAGATCTGCAAATGGGCAGGAACAGCTTGGTTGGACTGCATGAAAACAGAACTAAACCAGGATCATTTTTTCCCCAAAATCAGGTTGGATGGTTGGATTGAACCAATTTCCCCAGCCAAATCATGATTTGGACTGGATGTTCCCTGATTTGTGCAAAACCCCCCCCCCCAACCCAATTGACCTCAGGGAGTGGTTGCACAAATAAAATCAGGGAGAGCTGCAGGTGTCACAGTAAATGTGGACCTGGCACCAGACGACAGAGGGGTTGCATTTGGCGTTTATATCTCCTCTCTTTTTTTTGCTGCAAAGCAGCCCCCTCTCCTGGCATCCATTATTCTCTAGACCCTCATTCTGCTGCTAGGATAGCTTTGCTGTTGGCATGGGAGGGCATTGGATATCCTTTTGGCTTGAAAAGATGGGATAGGAATAGAACACGTGCAGGGAAATAACTACACAAGTCCAAATGGCTGGGCCACATGCTTGCTGACTTCTCTGCTGGATACCCTAAGCCAGCCTGGCAGAGGATTGAGGGACTGGCTGAGCCAAGAAGTCCTTTGGGGTATCCCATTGAATCATAACGGGGGAGAATGGATGTCTTTAATAAGACTTTGTTTCCAGACACTGTCTGCTGCACAAGGGCTTGCCAAACACCGGGGAGATTTGGACTTCATCTCGGAGACCTTTGGAAGCAACTCAATCCCAGCCTGTCCTGTGGAATGGATGCTTTGAGTGGCCTTTGTGGCTCAGCCATGGGACTCATGCAGTAGTGGGATTCAATTTTTTTTACTACCAGTTCTGTGCGCGTGGCTTGTTGAGCGTGGCAGGGGAAGGTTACTGTAAAATCCCCCTTCCCTGCCCACCCCACTAACCTGCTTTCCAGCTCTGTTCTCCTGTGCAGGGCAACCAAAGGAGACCCAGCCAATTAGCTGGGACTCAGGAGGCGGAGAATAGAAGCAGGTGGAGCCAGTCACAGGTGGGATTTGCTGGTTCTCCGGAGTACTCAAAATTTCCGCTACTGGTTCTCCAGAAGTGGTCAGAACCGGCTGAATCCCACCTCTGGACTCGTGACCTCACCGCATCTTTTGCAGATTGACCAGGACTGGAAGTGATTTTTGGCTCAGCCGTGGGTTTCAGCATGGTGAAGATTTTCCAGGAGCTGAAATCTGCTTGTCCTTCTCAGTAGATAGTGAAGGTGGCAATAAGAGACGGTGAGAGCCAGTTGGCTTCCCATGCTAAAGTGTCCCCATTTGTGGACTGGATGACTGGGGCAGAGTCTTTTCAGCAGAGGAAGCTGGAAATAATTTAATGGGAGGCTGCTTGTAGGAATCAACCTTACCATTCTTCAGTTCTACCAATGTATAATGAAAGTCTTCTTGGAGGACAACTTTCTTGGCCCTGAGAGGCTATTGCTCTCCCTTCCTCCCTCCCTCCCTTCCTCCCTTCCTTCCTTGCTTCCTCCCTCCCTCCCTCCTTTCCTTCTGTGGTGGATATTTTATATACTAGTAGTATATAAAATATATATATAATAAGTTTTCGCGGGTACTTACATGAATGCAGTTCAGCCTTCTTCGGGTATTATCCCACATCATTGAATGCTTTTAAAAGTTGTAGCCAACGTTTCAGCAAAAATCTCATCTGCCATCATCAGGCTTCTGTATTGAGTTTTATATATACAAGCATACAAACTCCATACAGAAGCCTGATGATGGCAGATGAGATTTTGCTGAAACGTTGCTACAACTTTAAAAGCATTACAATGACGTGGGATAATACCCAAGGAAGCTGAACTGCATTCATATATATATGTATATATATATATAATTTCGGTGAGGTCCGAATGTCACCAAGATACTCTTAATCTTACATGGGAAAAGACCCAAACACATACACACACACACACACACACACACACACACACACACACACACAATAATACTATATATAATATTACACACAACAAATACAAAATAGTATATACATGCATACATGCATACATGCATACATACATACATACATATATATATGTATGTATGTATGTATGTATGTAGGTTTAGGTATGTTCGGGTCTATAGTATGCCCATTGCCAGGAGTTCAATCCTGACCAGCTCAAGGATGACTCAGTCTTCCCTCCTTCCAAGGTCAGTAAATGAAGACCCAAATTGTTGAGAGCAAATAAGCTGACTCTGTAAACTGCTTAGAGAGGGCTGGAAAGCAACGTGGAGTGGTATATAAGTCTAAGGACTATTGCTGTTGCTGTACACTTAACAACTGTGGCAAAAAAGAATCATAAAATCAGGTATGACTCAATAATGATCTTGCTTAGCAATGGAAATTCTGGCCATAAGACTATATCATCCATAATTCTTTATTTAGATCCTATCCGAGGAACGAATTTTCCCTCTAAAACTTAACCAGGATGGAATCACAGTTCTGAGTTACTGGGGAGGAATATTGACCTTTGAGGCAAGCAAGGGAGGAAGAGGAGTTGTGCTCATTTAATTAATAAAGGGAGTGCAAGAAAGAAGTCAGGGTAATTTTATGCATTGCTAGTCTGATTCCTCTGTTGAGGGAGAGATTCCACTTCTTTCTGCGCTATTTCTTCCTGGTTCTCAAGAGGAAAGGCTGAGAGCAGGGAAGAAAGGAATATTCACAACCGAGCAACTAAATTAAGAGGGAAAGAGATGGGAGAGACATTTTTAATATCCTGCTGACACTTTTTCTCCCATCTTCTCACCCCTGGGACCAGAACTGGGCCAGAGCAACACTGGCTGGGGAATTCTGGGAGTTGAAGTTCAGAGGACTTAAAGCCGCCAGGTTTGGAGAGCCTGAGAGGCCCTGCTCTGTTTAGGGAATTCTGGGAATTGAAGTCCACTGGTCTTAAAGTTGCCTAGTTTGGAGAGCCTGTCTTTAGAGGCCCTACTCTGGCTGAGAAACTCTAGGAATTGAAGTCCATAGGTCTTAAAGTCACCAAGTTTGGAGAGCTTTAAGGTATTCAATTCCTTTGGTTAAAATGGGGTGGCTGGAGAGGAACAAATGGAGCCCCAAGTGTCAGTGCTACAGTTATTGCGATCCAAAGCAGGTGTGTTGCAGCTGATGATTTATTTCAGGAACTTACTCTGAGCTGCTTGCTTGGGGAAGAGAGTGTGCAAATATACAGGCTTCCCTGGGTATCTGTGATGAGCAAGAGTGTCTCCCTTTGTATACAAAGCAACCTCTTGTTTCTGCTTTTCAGGCCATGCAAAGTTAATGGGGTGCTCTGGATCTCCATTTATTTTCAAGGCAAAGAGAAGCTGCCATGATGTGTGGCTGGCAGAGTTTGCACAGTGATCCAAAGTGATTGGATAACCATTTGTCTGAAATGGTATTGGGCAGGGGTCTCCAACCTTGGCAACTTTAAGACTTGTGGACTTCAACTCCCAGAGTTTCCCAGCCACTTGGCTGAGGAATCTGGGAGTTGAAGTCCACAAGTCTTAAAGTTGCCAAGGTTGGAGAGCCTTGGTATAGGGTTTCCTGCCTAAGCAGGGGACTGGACAAGAGGACCTACAAGGTCCTTTCCAACTCTTCTCTTCTTTTTATTTCTATTACTCTCTTCTCTTCTAATTCTTATTCTATTCTATTTCTTCTGCTCTTCTCTTTGCTTAATTCTTACTCTCTTCTCTTCTCTTTCTTATTCTCATCTAATTCTTATTCTATTCTATTCTACTATTTCTTCTCCTCTCCCTCTCTTCTCTGCTCTTCTAATTCTTATCCTATCCTACTGTCATGGAGATTTGCTGTTGAGGTAATTCCCCGTTCTTTTCAGACCTCCCTCCAATCTCAAGAGAGGTCCGTGTATGCCCACCCATTCTGGTTCAAGACTGGACAGGGACAAGGAAGCCCTTTGTCATGGGACAAGAGACAGTGGATTTGCTTTGATGGGGAAAATCACCTCACTTCTCTGACATGAAACATTGGGTGAGGGGAAGCTGAACTGCCTTGCACAGGCCTAGAAACCTGACATCATGTGAATGGCTGCTCTCCAGGGTCCTGAAAGCAAAACAAAAAACAAAAAACGGGACAGTGTCCTGTTTCAGTTTTGTCCTTTGTTGTATATCTCTCCAAGTGAATGAATGAAGGAAGGAAGGAAGGGAAGGAAGGAAGGAGAGAGGGAGGTCTATGGAAATTCCCAGTCATCCAGGTCATGGTTGTCCCAAAGGTGCTTTTTTCAAGAGGAAACTGGACTTTCTGTTTTTTCTTTGAAGATGTTTCGCTTCTGATTCAAGAAGCTTCTTCAGCTCTGATTGGATGGTGGGGAAGGAATAAAGGAAGTGAGAAAGAGAAAGAGGGAAAGAAGAAAGGAAGGATGGAAGGAAGGAAGGAAGGAAGGAAATTGCTCCATTTATTAGATTTCTGATTTCTGCACCTTATTTTTTTATTGTGACGGATACCAAAGTGTGCTTCTTTAAGATTTCTAAGGTAAATTTCTGCAGGTGAGATGAGAACCTGCAGAACAGCAGCACCTACATCAGGAATTATCAGGAAGCCAGAAAGTCACCTCTAGTTTGTTTGTTTTATGAAAGCACAACTCCATGTTTGAGTAACGTCTGGAAGAAAAATGGCTGATGCTCTTTTTTAATTTAAGACCCAGACATACATGTTATTTATTTTATAATATACTAATGCTGTCTGATGCACAAAGCATCCCCAGGCAGCACATATAATTTTAGAAACAAGAAAAAATATGTACAACAAGAAATGCAATAAACAGGAAAAACCCCATAAAACAAGACAATTGGAAACATGCAGTGGGACACTAGTCACACTTATTGGATGATCTTATTGCATTTTTTTCTTAAAAAACCAACCTCAATCAAACACAATATGGCAGCTCTCCCTATTAGCCTGAAGCTTGGGACCAAAGTCAGATTCTTAAGCCTTTTGGGAACCCTGGGAGAGTGGAGTCGACACGACCTATGCAGTTAAACAGAGGTGATATTCAGCCGGATCTGACTGGTTCTGGAGAACCGGGGGTGGAAATTTGGAGTGGTTCAGAGAACCGGCCAATCCCAGGAGACTGACCGGGGCGGTTGGGGTAGAGAAGAGACGGAGGGTAACTCAGGGTCCTGATCAGCTGGGTCTCCTTTGGTTGCTCTGCACAGGAGAACGGAGCTGGAAAGCAGGTTAGTGGGGTGGGGAGCAGAGATGGTATTCAGCCGGTTCTGACCAGTTCTGGAGAACCGGTAGCGGAAATTTTGAGTAGTTCAGTGCTGGAGTTTGTCATTCCATAGCAGTATTTTTTTGCATTTCAGCTCTTTTCTTGGAAGAAGAATCATGAGCTGCTCTGGGTCCAAGGCGTCAAAATAATGGAAGGAAATAAAGAAATAAAATAAGAGAATGACCAGGCTCAGCAAGACTTTTATGGGAGTGCTGGGAGATTAAATTGGAAAATCTGCTCATTTCCTTCCTTCCTTCCTTCCTTCCTTCCTTCCTTCCTTCCTTCCTTCCTCCCTCCCTCCCTCCCTTCNTGCTGGGAGATTAAATTGGAAAATCTGCTCATTTCCTTCCTTCCTTCCTTCCTTCCTTCCTTCCTTCCTTCCTTCCTTCCTCCCTCCCTCCCTCCCTTCCTTCCTCCCTCCCTTCCTTCTTCCCTTCCTTCTTCCTTCCCTTACTGTTTCCTTCCTTCCATTTTCTTTTTCTTCCTACCTTCCTCCCACCCACCTCTCTCTTTCTTTCCCTTTTCTCTCCTCTCCCCTCTTTCTCCTTCCCTTCCCTTTCCGCTTCCTTCCTTCCCTTCCCTCTTCCTCTCCCCTCCCCTCTTTCCCTTTCCCTTCCCATTCTCTTTCTTTATTCCCTTTCCTCCTCTCTCCTCTCCTTTCCCCTCCTCCCCTTCCTTCCATTTTTTATTTCTGCCTATTTTTGGCTTGGGAGGGGTCCTTTTTTCTCCCTTCATGAAGAGATCTGAGGAGAGACATCTTGGCAGAATGCAGCAGAGAAAGGTGGAACTGACTTGTGAAGCAACATTTCTCCACAAAACCTCAACTCACGGGTGGCCTTTGCAAGATCCATTCTTATCTAGGTTTTTCACAAGGCCTTGTGCCCACCCCCTTCCTGGAAGATTTCTTTGATCCTGCAGGGCCAGCAATTTGTTTTTTTATCTTACTTGTTTCTGGGATCAGTGCCTAGGTCACAGTAGAAGATAAAATAAAATGGATATATTACAGCTGCAAACTCAGAAAGGGCCCCCGAGTATCCTTGGTCACCAAAGGTCATTTTCTAAGAGAGAACAGATGATAAACCAGCATGAATGACCTTGTTTTTATATGAGTTGAGGTCAGCATATTAATTTCAGCAGGACCAGGATTTTCCCTAAGTAATGAAGAAACCGTAAATATTTTATTCACCTTTGCTGTCCTGTGTTTTGCATTGCCATCCTTCTGGCTGTTTGTGTCTTCCTTCTAGGTAGCCAATTTTATATCCAATGATGTCACTCAAACCCAGTGAAAGCAATTGAGAGTCACTGCAAGTGAGGAAAGGGCTAGAGAAAACATTTTAATAGTAAAGATGACAAATAAAATATAAAATGAAATGAAATAAAATGAAAACATTGGGGAGAATGGACCAAACTCCAATGATCAGACTTCTCTTCTGTTTCGGATTTTGTATGAGACCTGTGGCTTATTTTATTTATTAAATTTATATTATAGGCATCTCATGAATGGATGGAAACTGATCCAGGAGAGATTCAATTTGGAAATAAGGAGAAATTTTCTGACAGTGAGCACGATCAACCAACGGAACAGAAGTTGCCTTTGGAAGTTGTGGGAACTTCATCACTGGAGGCTTTCAAGAAGAGACTGGACTGCCATCGGTCAGGAATGATAGAGTCTCCTGCTTGGGTGAGGGGGTTGGACTAGATGACCTACACAAGATCCCTTCCAACTCTGTTAATCTGTAATTACTATCATGACTATTATTATTATTCCAATTCACAGTTGGCAAAAAGGTAGAAAAATGCATTCTGATTTTCTCCATATGCCAAGCTATTTTCATCCTATCCACAAGTTCCTAAATGCAAAAATTCTCACTCTACTTAATTATTGTTTCTTAAAAATATTTTACCTCAGGACAATATTCTCATGCAAAGCAGAGAAAATTCATTGTGTTTGGAACTGGAGTCTGAAGAAAATCCCTTTGACTTACTCAGTCAGTTCAACTCAGTCAATTGCAAATTTTCTGTTGGTTTCTGCTTTCAATAGCTCAGCTTTTCTTCTGGAGATTTCTTCAAGGGTTTGGAGAATTTACAAATAGTTGGGGATTTGCCCTGCCCTCCAGTTTGAAAAGGGGGAAAGGAACTGGGACGACTGGTTTCAAAGTTATGTGTATATCCCCTAAGGAGTTGCAACTTTTCTCACTGGTCTGTATTGGGTTTAGCATGCATTTCCAAATTTGGGTTCACACAATAGTCCTTGTACGTTGCACACTCTAGTTATGTCATGGTTTAATGTATTGCATGAAGCTAGGCCATTGGGTTTTCTTCCACGATTTGTAACTGTAGGATACCCAGAATATTTTAATTGTAAGCCACTCAAGAGTTGCATTGCAGAGTGAGAGAGGCAGCATATAAATCTAATGAATGAAAGAAAGAAAGAAAGAAAGAAAGAAAGAAAGAAAGAAAGAAAGAAGGAAGAGTTAATTCAACCATGGCTGAAGATGGCATCTGAAGTTGAATCTCTATGCAGGCAACCTTCAGTGTTGGATTTGCTTAGGTAGATCAGATCTTTTGTGTCCCTCCTGCAACCCTTACAAATTCCACACTGGATCAGTTCTTTTCCTACCTCTCTTCTTTCTCTTTTTATCAATGCACATTAGCAGTTCTGAGCATGCAGCAAATTGCTAGTTGGATCACTTGTGTATCTCCACTGTGCATATATTTATCCTTTATGCCTCCTGAGCTTTTTCCAGAATACAAAAAGTTAAAAATCTATTCCAGTGATTGTGAATCGAACTCTATAAACCGAGAACGGCAACACTGTGGAAGAAAAAAGATTTGGGAGAAGAGTAAATGGTTCTGCTTTCCTTGATTGGGTGTGAAGAGTTTACGACTGGCAGCCTCTTTGTTACATCTCAAGCTGAGAAAAAGTCACAACCTTCAGCTCAGTTAAGCTGAATTCTGGGCTGAAAGAACCAGAATGGCCCAAAAGAAGCTGTATATTTGTCCCTCTTAGCTGGAGAGTGGACAGTGGGTTGCTACACTGCCCCTTTTATACAGAAATATAATCTGTTAGTAGGAATATGCTCAGCTAGGATGAGGAATCTTCTTACTAGATCCAGTGTGGGGATGAGGCAGGGGTGTGTAACTAAGGGGCTGCCACCGAGAAGAGGGGTGGAGTCAAGCTATTCTCCAAAGCACCTGAAGGCAGGACAAGAAGCTACAGATGGAAACTAATCAAGGGGAGAAACAACCTGGAATTAAGGATAAAATTCCTAACAGGGAGGACAATTAACCAGTGGAACAACTTCTTTCCAGAAGTTGTAGGTGCTCCATCACTGGAGATTTTAAAGAAGAGACTGGATTGCCACTTGTCTGAAATGGTAGAGGGTTTCCTGCTTAATCAGGGGGTTGGACTAGAAGACCTCCAAGGGCCCTTCCAACTCTGTTATTCTATTACTCTGTAAACTGTGGCCCCTTATGGCCTGTGGACTTCAACTCCAAGAATTCCTAAGCCAGCGAGGAGTTGAAGTCCAAGTGTCATAAAGGGGACATGGTTGCCCACTT
This sequence comes from Laticauda laticaudata, assembly GCA_004320025.1. NCBI lineage: Eukaryota > Metazoa > Chordata > Lepidosauria > Squamata > Elapidae > Laticauda > Laticauda laticaudata. The sequence continues at coordinate 14,265 of BHFT01015363.1, read as the reverse complement.
CTGGGTTAAGGTGTTGGACTAGGGAGGAAGGACTGACTCAGATCCTCCAAGGAATCCCCGTGGCTGAGGAAGACTAGTCTCTTGGTGTCCCTGGTTGTGTTCCACCATCTTTATCACTACACCATCATTAGCATCACATGCAGAACGTTTACATCCCAGCATGCAGAGTGATGCCTTTCATTGATCAAATTGGGAGCTCACAGACAGGCAAGGTAAGTGATATGTCTGGGTGTGTGGGACCATCACACTTCTCCTTTAATGTTCTCCGACTTAAGGTGATATCTAACCAAGACTAAAATAAGAGCTGAACGGCTTGTGCAAACAGCCCTCCTGTCTGACAGCTTGGCAGCATTAAAGCCTCCAGTGCCATGTCTTGGAATTGGCATCGGAGGATTAACATTCCTCACCTCCACCTGCAGGCTGCTTTCTCCAACTGAGAGCTGGCAACTAAATTATTTGAAGAAAGAGATTCAGGAGAAGCTTATCCTTCCGTCCCAAAGCAGGGGATCAGTTGGCAAAGAGGTTCTTCCTTGGATTGCTAGAATTGGAGGAAGATGTTTCTGCTCTTTGTTTCTCCAGAAGGAAGCCCTGTTCTGAGAAGGTTGGGCTTCCATAGGTGTGCCTCCTTCTTTCATGTCCCATCACCATTCATGGTGTGCAGACAGGGAGGCAACAGTGGTCCAAGAGTGAAGGAAAGATCTGAATGCCATGCAATCCAGGTGGGCTTGTGCAGCCAACAAGGGGGAGCTTTTAAGATGCATTTGCAAGACACTCTCAGTTGCTCCCCCAACAGAAGAGACATTTTAGAAAAGAAACAAAAATTTCACGGTACCAGTTTTCATCACATTTTTACCCTCATGGCCATCTGGTGGGGCTGCAGCTAGACTGATTCTGATATGAAGGGGATGAAGAAAGGCCTCAGGCTGGGACAATCAACTGTTCTTCAGTCCAACCCAACAAACACTGGGTTTCTTGCTAGTCTTCAGTAGATTTTAACCTTCCACTGACTCAGCTTGGTTACTGAGAAAGGAAAATGAAGTGCAAGAGTTTCCCTTCCCTTCCCTTCGCTTTCTCTGTTAAGGTTCAGATGTCATGCAAAACCGCGAGGTGGGTGTTTGATTTGGGCTTAGCAGAATAGGATAGGATAGGATAGGACAGGACAGAACAGAACAGAACAGAACAGAATAGAATAGAATAGAATAGAATAGAATGAGATTAGGAAAGAATAGAATAGAATGGAATAGAATAGAATTCTTTATTGGCCAAGTGTGATTGGACACACAGGGAATTTGTCTTGGTGCAAATGCTCTCAGTGTATATAAAAGAAAAAAATACATTCATCAAGACTCAAGAATCATAAGGTACAACACCTAATAGTCATAGGGTACAAATAAGCAATCAAATCATACTAGGAAACAGTCAATAAAAATCATTAGGGTACAAGCGACAAAGTTACAGTCGTACAGTCACAAGTGGGAGGGGATGGGTGATAAGGAGTGATGAGAAGATTAGTAATGCAGACTTTGTAAATAGTTGGACAGTGTTGACGGAATGCATGACCTCATCAAATACTATGGATAATGGTTTAGCATGACCTCACAGCCTTGTCTTTGGGCTGCTTCTAACGTTCACCTTCTCTGCCTCATCTCTTCTCCCTGGCACTGGATAACAAAAGGCAAGTAGCCCAGGAACCATGTGGCCTGCAGGGATAGGATCTGTCAGACTGGCTTCAACATATTTCCATATGAATGAATCCCAGGTAGAGCATTCGTCGTCTTTCCTTTCAAAAGAGGTTGTGATCGCATTTTGGAGGCCATGTTCATCGATCTCAAAAGACATTGTGTACTTTCTGGTTCTCTATAGCCCACAGTTCCCTAACAAGACAGGCCCAGTGGATGAAATGTCTTTACAAAAGGAGCCAAGAAGACATCCTCAGGACACACAATTCACTCGTAAAAAGGCGTGGCCCCAGATACGTGACATTGGCTGCTGAGTTGCAATGGCTTCATCCAGGGAAGAGAGAAATTTAGGGAGGGCACAGCACAGCCATGAACGGCTTCTATATTTAGAGAGAGGGTGCCTCAGCTCTAGGAGATTGTGGTTTTTCTAGAATAGCTGCATAGACACAGGGAGAAGCAGAAGGATGGAAGTGTGTGAACCTGATTCTGGATTCAATACCATTTTTCTACTGGGGGCAGATAGATCACCCACAATTCTTTCACGCAGAGACGTCTTGAAGGGGTTGATCCACCTTGACAAAGGGTGAAAGTTGGGTTGCTATCCCTCAACTGGGCAGCTGCCATTGCTAATGGAGATTTTTGCCTATGCCTGACACAAAAGCAGAAAGGTTTTCTTTCAACCGAGTGAAATGAAATGGTGCCATTTCTCTGTCTCAGTGAAAAGAAGAACCTTTTGATTGGGCTTCATGCTGAAAGGATGACATTTCAATGAAAGACAGGTGGAGGTCAATTTCTCTTTGAAGATCCGGGCAGACCTATGTGATGTGGGGGCCTAGAGGCGAAGCTCTTGCCTCACAGTCAGGAGGCTGTGAGTTCAATCCGAGGTAGAAGCAGATATTTCTCTCTCTGGGCACAATGAGAATATATCTGCTGAACAAAACTCCACATTGGTGACAGGAAAGGCATCCGGCCAGTAAACGCACAACTCCATTCTGTGGCCAAGACTCCACCCTGCAAGGGATTATGGGGTCATTAAAAAAAGATGAATGATCCAGACAGACCTGTTATTGTCACGGTCCTGTAAAACTTCCTGGCCTTCAAAAGTTGTGAGTGCTCCAACACTGGAGCCTTTTATGAGAGGACTGGAGAACCATTTGTCTAAAATGGTATAGGGTTTCCTGAGCAGGGGGGTTGGATTAGAAGACCTCCAAGGTCCCTTCCAACTCTGCTATTATTCCCTTTGTAATCAGAAGCTATGTGAACTCAAATTGATCACCCAATTGTGGGTGATCTTACCAGTTCTTCTCCTGTAGATCTCCCATGGAGACTTAAATCCACCAGAAATCAAGTATGAAATTCCATTCTAACATAGGGGTTAGGAGGAGTAGATTCCACTGAAGAAGCCAACTTCTCAAACCTCTCATTTCCTGTCTCCAACATAGCCACTTGTAGTTCCTTTACCCAACCCCTGGGTCAGTTAGCCAGTTGTAGTTCCTTCACTCAGCCCCTGGGTTAGTTAGCTAATAAGCCTGGCCGGGTAACATTACTATTTATTGATTTTTTTTTTAATCCTACCTTTATGACTTTATAAGTAACTCAAGGTGATGAACGTGTATAACACTCTCTCCTCTTTTTCTTCACAACAACTCTGTGAGGTGGATTGGGACTGCTTTCATTCTGATGGTGGGACTAGAACTCCCAGTCTCCTGGTGCTCGGCTCAAAGTCACCCAGCTGGCTTTCATCCATAAGTTGGGACTAGGACTTACAGTCTCCTGGTGATTCATCAAAACCACCCAGCCAACTTTCATGTCTAAGGCAGAACTAGAACTCACAGTCTCCTGGTGATTGACTCAAAGTCACCTAGATAACTTTCATGCATAAGGCGGGACGAGAACTCACAATCTCTTGGCGATTGGCTAAAGTCACCCAGCCACTTTCGTGCCTAAGGCAAGACTAGAACTTACAGCCTCCTGGTTCCTAATCCAGCATTTTTCCCACTGGACCAAACTGGTTCTCAATTATCCATCCTAATTCTGCAGAAGAGCTGAACACCTGTGCGAGTGTGTGATGTCTCTTGGACCCTCTTCTGGGGATAGTGAGACAGAAAGTCTCCACCATCCTTGCCTGGAGAGTGGAATATCATCTGAGAAGGGGGAAAAAAAAAAGCCCAGCCATTCAGCAAAGTAACAATTCTGAGTGAGCCTCGGAACCTCATCGGCATGTCGAAAGGGCCCTCCGCTCTCCTCCAGAACCTTCCAAAGCAGCTCTTAATATCGTTTGCCAAAATGAAAATCTCAGTTTCGGAATCGAGGGGTGGCAAGAAGCTTTTTAAAAAGCATTAGGCATGGGGAAGCATAATTAAAACCCGATAAGAGAAGATTGAAAACGATGACGGGGTCTGGGCGATGGAGCTCTAATCTCTGCGCTTCTTCAAGATGCTTTTGCAATAAAAGCATCAGCCCCTGGCAGCCGCGCAGAAGAAAATTGGCAGGGGAAAATATATATATATTCCTTCTTGCTGGGTCCCATTTACATGTTCATAATAGAGGTTTTGAAGCCCCTAATGAGAAGGAATGTGCATTGTGGGGAGATGACGATTAAAACACAAGCAGGAGCTCCTGCTTACATTCACAAGGGTGTGTGTGTGTGTGTGTGTGTGTGTGCATTAATTACATCAAAGGAACAGGCAGGCTAGGGCTGTTTGAGGGGCTCAAGACACAAATGGGGATCCTGATTGTGCTTAAGTTCCACCTTCCCTTCCTCCCTTTTCTTTCCTTTCTGAGCTAGGACAATAGTTCTACTTCTTATTTTCCAGCTGGGTGGGGAGGGGGGGGGGGANGTGGGGGGGGGGGGGGGGAAGTGATGGAAAGGAAAAACAAGGCTGTGGAAAGCAAAAAGGAAAGTACTTTTGGCGGGGACTAAAAGCTTTGGCAGAGGACTTTGAACAATGCAGGGGAGAAACATTTATCCAGCTGGGCCTGAAGAAAAGAATTGAATAGAGAAGAAAAAGAGGTGGATTGGGCAAGCAAAATATGTAAATGGTGCTATGAGACTCTGTTGGGAGTCAAATGGGATCTGTTGACTTGGACTGTCAGCTGCCATGTTGTTTGGCCTGTAGTGGGCCACAAAGCCCCACATTTGGGTAAGGAAGTACCCTGACTGACTTGCTTTCCTATTGAACTTCACTCTTGACTCTGCCATCCAGTGAGGGGATTCAAATTTTTTCTACTACGGGTTCTGTGGGCGTGGCTTGGTGGGCGTGGCTTGGTGGACATGGCTTGTGGGCGTGGCGGGGGAAGGGTATTGTAAAATCTCCATTCCCTCCCCACCCCACTAGCCTGCTTTCCAGCTCTGTTCTCCTGGGCAGGGCAACCAAAGAAGACCCAGCCGATCAGCTGGGACTCAATGGGAGGCGGAGCATAGATGGGGGCGGGGCCAGTCAGAGGTGGGGTTGGCCGCTTCTCTGAACTACTCCAAATTTCCGCGACTGGTTACCCAGGACTGGTCAGAACCAGCTGAATACCACCGCTGGACTTCTCGCCACAGCTTGGAAAGAATTCCAGAAGCCATGAAAGAAATCAGGAGAGACTTCAAAACAGCGAAACAAAAGCATTCTCAGAAAGCCAACTTGAATTGCTTCAGTTCTGCACAGGAAAGGCTTCAAAATGAAAATAAGGAAGCTGCTCCCATTTTGATCAAAGCAGCTTCTGAACTTTGCTTTAAGAGCTGCTTGGAAAGATTTCACAACTTGCAAAAAAACCCCTCTTTTTCAAAGAAACCTGCCAGTCTCCAATTCCACCGTGCAAATATTTATTCCGAAATTCAAATCGGTATTGGAATTGCGTTACTTACTCCCCCCCATTTTTCCCATCTCTCCTTTTTTTAAAAAAAAATCGATTCTTCTCAGCCTTGAGGTTCAAGCTCCCTGCACTGGCCAGGAAAAGCATGGAAAAAGAAGGGGATCCATTGGCAGTGATCCACTACCCAAAGCCCAGATCTACCTCACCCAAAATCAGTTTTCCCCCTTCTTGGATGCAGCCCCGTCAGGTAAAGCTGAGGCAAGCCACTGCTAGAGCTACAATATCAAAATTTAATGTCTTCCTGATGAAGCAATTAAAAGAAAGAATACGCACTTTGATATGCAGCCCAAAGGAGACGCCTGAATATTTAATAGCGCTCCGGGCTTTAAAAGTCCCAGACAAACATGTGCAACAGGAAAGGCAAGTGACAGCTTTATTTTAATCATAAGAGGATGAAAATAAAAAGGGAAGGAGGAGGGGGGAAAAAAAGGGGGGGGGCACAGCTTTGTAAAAGAGAAAGAGGCAGGCTCAGAAGAAGCAAGAAGCAGCAACAGCAGCGATGTGGCATCAGAAGGGGACTGTGCCAGCCTACAACAGAGTTGTTTTCCCAACACAAGGAAGGCCCCCCCCGGGGGGGGGAGAGGAGGGGCTGATGCTCACTTGATGCTGCTGAGATCTCTTTCAGTGCAGCAGTTTTAAATAGGAGGCAGCTCAGCGGAGCTGCAAGGAGATAGCTGCTTTGCAGAGAGATGCCGCCAGGCCTTGATGCATCGCGCAAAAGAGAGAGTTTGCTCTCGTTCCCCCAACCTATGAGACCAGCCCACCAGTGGTGGGTTTCAATTTTTTTTACCACTGGTTCTGTGGGTGTGGCTTGGTGGGTGTGCTTTGCGCGTGCACACGTACTTCGCACACGCGCAGAGGGTTTGCTACAAACCTTCTCCTGCAATCTTGCACTCTCCCTGTATAGAGCCGGGGTGAGCGCGAGGGCCCAGCAGCCGATCATCAGAGCGAACCGCTTCACTCACAGATGATCCTCGGAGCTACCAGTTAGGTTGAACTGGGCTGAACCGGTAGAATACCACAGCTGCAGCCCACGCAAAAGAACTAGACAAAAGTTCAGAGAAGAGCAGTTAAGATGATCAAAGGCCTGGTGGCTGAAACATACAAAGAATGGCTGCAGGATTTGGGTAAGACCACACCTGGAGTACTGCATCCAGTTTTGGTCATCAAATTACAAAAAAGATGTTGAGACCTTGGAAAAGATGCAAAGAAGAACAACTAAGATAATTAAAGGCGTGGAGACAAAAGCATATGAAGAACGGTTGGAGGATTTGGGTTTGGCTAGTCAGGAGAAAAAAAGGAGGGGGGGGGACATGATAGCAATATTCCAGGACTTAAAGGGCTGCCACCAAGAAGAAGAGGGGGTCAACTTATGCTCCAAAGCACCGGAAGGCAGGTCAAGAAACAATGGATGGAAACTCATCAAGGAGAGAAGCAACCTGGAATTAAAGAGAAATTTCCTAACAGTGAGGACAATTAACCAGTGGAACAGAACTTGCCTTCAGAAATTGTGGGCGCTCCATCACTGGAGGTTTTTAAGAAGAGACTGGACAGCCACTTATCTGAAATGGTATATATTCTCCTGCCTGAGTAGGGCGCTGGACTAAAAGATCTCCTATTCTATTCTATTCTATTCTATTCTATTCTATTCTATTCTATTCTATTCTATTCTATTCTATTCTATTCTATTCTATTCATAGATAGCAATAGCAATAAAACTTAGACTTGTATACTACCCCATAGTGCTCTACTCACAAACTCCTGGTTTCCAGGCCTGCAACTCCATCAATGCACCAGACTTGTTGTGGAGAACTACGAATAATATAATTCTGATTTATATTCCACAAAGCATGATAAGGTGATGTGTAAACTCCAGATATTAGTCAGACTGTCTGCCTAACAGCCAATCTCCATGTTCAGAGGCAGTGTCCAACTTGAAGAAATTGGTATCTTAGGATGCGTGGTGGACCTGCCAGAGGACTGGACGAACCTGACCCAGCTCAGATCATGTTGTTATCTTCTTCTGTAAATATAGTAGCTCAATGCTGTTTTGATCTTCTGCACAAGCTCCGGAAAGTTGCTCATTTAGAAAGCTGTTTGTCCCTGGCTTTACATTTTTGAGAAGATACGGAGCAGGTGGGTTGGGTTTCCAGAGAAGCCAGGAAGATGACAAAAGGCTGTGACAGTTACGCACAGCACTGGGGCCATTTAGCCAGAGGAATGGAAAAGATAAAGGAACAGAGTGACACAAGTTTCCAAACACTGAAAAGGCTCTTCATGAAAATGACAGAGTGAAATCCTTCCCTGCTGTCATAAAAAATGGAGAAGAGGAAAGAGGATTTAAATCATCACCTCTAGATTCAGAGAGAGAAAAAGAGACCCATTGTTTAACTCTTAAGAATGTTGGGTTAAAAAGGGACGGTGTCAAAGGTGGGATTCAGCCGGTTCTGACCTGTTCTAGAGAACCAGTAGCGGAAATTTTGAGTAGTTTGGAGAACCGGCCAATCCCACCTCTGACTGGCCCTGCCAACCCCATCTCTTCTCTGCCTCCCANTTTGGAGTGGATGACAACGGATGGAGCCACCCCTGAAATTTTGCTCATCCACTGTGTCCTTTATGCATACGTTTTGCATCCGTCGGCCAGTGGGACCAGGCCTTTAGCGGAGTGGGGAGGGAATGGGGATTTTGCAGTATCCTTCCCCTGCCATGCCCACCAAGTCACACCATGGCTACCAAGCCATGTCCACAGAAAGAGTGGTAAAAATTTTTTGAATCCCACCACTGAGAAGAACCTCTTAGAAGTGTATTTCAGCAGACTGAGATGATCCTATTGTACAGGCATATTGGAGTATCTTCCTCCAGTATCACGTTCTGCATGTATCCTAACCAAAAGGATGACAACCAGAGGTGGTATTCAGCAGGTTCTGACCAGTTCTGAAGAACTGGGAGCAACAATTTTGAGTAGTTCAGAGAACCGGAAAATACCACCTCTGACTGCCCCTTCCCCCATCTATTCTCTGCGTTCTGAGTCCCAGCTGATTGGCTTGGTCTTCTTTTGTTGCCCTGCACAAGAGAATAGAGATGGAAAGCAGGTTAGTGGGGTCAGGAGGGAATGGAGACTTTCCCTTCCCCAAGGAGTAGGGAGGGAATAGAGATTTTACAGTATCCTTCCCCTGCCACACCCACCAAGCCATGCCCACAGAACCAGTAGTAAAAAAAAAATTAAATCCCACCACTGATGACGACCATTATAGAAGAGTGTCTCCAGGGGTATAGCTGCAACATTTCACCAGAATCTTTTTCTCCAGATGCCCCTCTCTGCATGAACCCCTGGAAGAGATCTGGAGGACAAATTATCTCTCACAGTAATTACCACAATCCCAGACTTTGAGATGCTGCCTTTCCAGAGGCTGCCTTTGATATAACATCAGATTGAAGCAACATGGAATGGATCTTGCATCAGAACAAGATATAAGCCTCTACTTGTGCTGAATGATATGCACAAGATTTAGGACACAAGACAGGAGCTGTGCTGCTGAATGTACCTTTCTCTCTTTTTCAAATGAACCTCAATTTGTTTATGTTTGAATAAGGAAATTCAAATGCCATTTTCTGAGAGTGCTTTGAAATCATTTAACTCTTCTTTGGAAACAGGAGGTTGATTCAGCTCCTTGAATCATGGATCTCCTGCTTCTCCTTTCAATATTACTGGTGTCCCAGACAGTCTCTGGGAAGCTTAGAATGAACTGCTTGCTGAATTCGGTGCACCTGGATAGAGTAAGACCCTGGAGCTACTACAGGCCAGGAGATCATCTCATTGGTAGAGTAACACTGCACAGTAACACCATCACAGAAAATATTGTTTTTCAACCTGCTTTCTTAGAATCAGCCTCACTTGTAAATTATTCAGTGTGATGAAATTGTATTCCCTCCATCTGCGGTTCTAGCACTCTCATTTTTTTTAATTTTTATTAAACATAATATTTAAAAACATTCAACATGGTGGAGTCATTTTGACATAGTTTTTGGTCATCATTCTAGTGAAATATAATGGAATATAGATCTTATATACATTTGTACTTATACACACATTTATACATTTATTCATCCTTACTTGCATCTTTCAACATTCTTAGTATTATTTTAGTCTCATGATCACAGATGTCCTCTTAACAACTCTTTTCCATCTTAAACCCTTCCTTTCTGTCTTCACCAAAAGTAACATCTATTCCAAATTATATAATATTCATCCTTATTTTTCATCTCTAGTGTTAGCCTATCCATTTCAGCGCAGGTCAGAATTTTATTTATTATTTCTTCTTCACTAGAGATTTCTTTCTCCTTCTGAAGCAGTGGAAAGAGAGCTTATCAAGCACATTTCATATAAAGCATATTTTGCACTTTTTATATTTAGTATAGGTCNTCTCAGTTGAATCCAAATTAATTGTTAGTCTAAACATCTAAACAAATAATTGTGTTGTTCATCCATCATCGTTGATGATTTATTTGAAATTAAATATGATATGTCCAAAAATGACTGGTCTAGCCAGATTGGGCACAAAATATCCTGGCACATATTGGAACAATGCAGTTAGAAGCTGAAACAATCCCACTTGGAGATTCCTTAAAGAACCAGCTCCTCAAACTCATGCCTAACCACTGTATTAAAATAGGAACTATAATATACAATAGCATTTGTAAACATTATGCATATCTCTTTGTTATGCCTTCTTGGGGATGAGTTCTTCTGGAATGATATGCCAGTATCCTTGCTATTTTCAGAGCTTCAGCATCTTTATGAAATAAATGGAACCAATCAGCTAATCTCTATGTTCTCCAATAATAAGGAGGGAGATCATCTAAGGAGAGGGTACCTCCTTAAAATACCTGTTCACAGAAGGACCATTCCCCAACATTTGGGAATACTTAGTACCCAGCTCTCTTTCTAAAAGATGCAATCATGGCCAGGTGGCAACAGCAAAAGCAAAAAATGATCTGGGTCTTCAATCATATAGCAATAGCACTTAAATTTATATACTGCTTTACAGTATTTTACAGGCCTCTTTAAATGGTTTACAGAGTCAGCCTATTACCCCCAGCAACATGAATTCTCATTTTACCCACCCTGGAAGGATGGAAGGCTGAGTCAACTTTGAGCCTGGTGGGATTCGATCTGCCAAATTGCAGGCAGCTGGCTGAAATAGAAGTTACTTGCAATACTGCACTCTCACAACTACACCACCAAGGCTCTTGGTTATATATATCTTGGTTATATATTAAGAAAATTAGTGCTGATGGGATACATTTGGTCCTTTATATGTTCAATCAATATTATTTGAGAAGTTGCCCTCAAAGGCCTCCATAATTATGTTGCATTTTCACAACTTCTTTTTCCCCCTCTAGCTTTCGAAACAGGTGATTTGACCCTAAACATGCTGTTCCTTTTTGTATGCAATTTCTTTAAGGCTAAATATAAACTTCAGAAAGCTACTATCATTTAGCCTTTGTGGTGTTTGCAAATGAACTTAAATAAGGTGCAGTCATCACAGCTTAAAAATGCCTGGCACTTAAATGATCCCTTTCTAATTCTGGGGCTCACTTCCACAGATATAATCTATCTAACCAGTCAGGTATAATGATAATTTCAATCTGCACATGAGAAGTGGTTATCATCTCTGCTTCTTTTTCTCCTTCTTATTGATCTATTTCCATCTCAAAAAAATGGGGGGAGGAACTATAAATAAATGGAAAGAGGCTATTTTGGGGGGAAAGAAACACTTCTTGTTCCTTTGTGTAAATAAATATCTACAATCTTCTTCATTTATGCCAGTCTATCGAATCCCTAAAATAAATTTCCAAACTCTAGCCAAATCATTTCATTCAGTTTCTGCTAATAAGGACTTGAGAACATAATGTGCTGACTCTTTTTTTAGAATGGGAGTCATTGACACACACATACCACCCACAGATAGGCATACAGATTCCATTAATGCTCTTTTTAGAAGAAATTTCCATCATTATTGATTGGAATGAATAAGTGGAGTTCAAGTTAAAATCATTATGAATCTCTTTAGGTACAAGGATTCAACTATTTAACATAAGGCTTTTTGATAGCCTTAAGGTTCATATTTATTTGTCTACAGACCAGTCTTCTGATTGAGCCATGCTTATTTCCCCCAACATTTTTGCTTTATGAAAGAATATCTGAATTAAATACCATTGGGTGCTCACATTGCAGCAAATTATGCCCAGCGCAAATTATACTACCTGAGACTTCTCAAAAAACAACTGAATGAAAAACTGCTGGTGACCTTCTACCGCTGCACCATAGAGAGTATCTTAACTTACAGCACCTCTGTATGGTTGGTTTGCCAATTGTACAGTGGCAGATAGGATAGCATTCCAGAGGGTTAAGGTCATTGCCTAGAGGATTATTAGTTGCCCTCTCCCCTCTTTGGAAGAGCTTTATAGCCATCACTGCCTGAAGAAAGTTCAAAACATTCTCAAAGATCCATCTCACCTGGGCACCCTTTTTTTTAAACTATTACCATCTCGCAGACGGTACAGAATATTAAAAACAAGCACAAATAGGCTGAAAAACAACTTCTATCCCAGGGCAGTAGCTCTTTTGAAGTGTTGGTGTGGTGTGCGGGGGTTTCGGTTCAATGTGTGGAGGGTGAAGGATGTGTGTTTTTGTTTAAGGGCCTGTCACATAGGCCGTCGGATGCAAAACGTATATAAAAAGGACACAGCGGACGAGAAAATTTTTCATCCGTTGTTATCCGCTCTCAAAAGTGCCCCAAATTTGCACAAGCAGAGCGGACAACAATGGAAAGGAATGGACGGGGGGAGGATGTAGCCTGGATGTTAAGTGGATGCTCCACGGAAGCCTAGCGGACAGAAGCGGATGGAAGCGGATGGCACATCCGTGGGGCTTCCGGGGAAGCACAGCGAAGTGGACACGCAACGGAAGGAACGGATGCAGAGCAGATGCAGAGCAGATGAAGCGGATGCAGAGCGGAAGCCTAGCGGAAGCCTGGCGGATGCCTAGTGGATGCCTAGCAGATGCAAAGCATTCACTGCACATGCGGGGAGGATGCATTGCGTCAGCCCTGTGGACATAAAGGGAAGCAGCTCGCAAGCAGGTCACCATTCAGAGGAAAGACCTGCTGCCAGACACAGCTCCAGCCACGCCAGCCCACAACGCATGGGAAGAAGCGGAAGCCTCAGCCATTGTGCCTGCCAGCCCTGGCAAGAACGGACGGGGCCACGCATCCGCCACCCCCTGGCCTTGACTCTGCTTCTGCTGGGGCTTCTGCTGCTCGGGCTGACTCCTTCTGGTGTGGGGCTTTGCTCGGCGCGCTTCTGATGCTGGGGCTTTCTGCTGGGGCTTACTCTGCTGGTGCCGCTCCTGGGCTGCGGCTCGCGGTGCATATCTCTGCTGGTGCTGCCCTCTCGGTGCGGGGTGTGGGTACTCTGCTGGTGCTGGCGCTCCTCGTCTGGTGCTTTCTGCTGGTGCTTACTCTGCTGGCACTTGGCTCCTGGTCTGCTGGCTCCTGCTGGTCTTGCCTGGTTCCTGCTGGGTGGCTCCTGGTGCTGGGCTGGTGCTTACTTCTGCTTGGCTGATGATCCTGGTCTGCTGGGTGGCTGCTGGTCCCTGCCTGTCCTGCTTTTGGGCTGCTTATGTTGTTTTGGCTGCTCTGCTGGTGATGGTGGAGTGGTGGAAGCAGCCCCTAGAAATCTCGAAGCCGCCTCTGATGAGGGCCCAGATGGCCCTGCCAGAGGGAGGAAGAGGCATACACTGTGAACGGGAGAGGAAGGGCAATACTCCATCGAGCAGGCATGATGAATGAGGTGCTGGATGGCTAGGGAGAACAGTATCTATGGCGAACAGGGAGCACCACGGTCTATCAAGAATCACACAAAAGGAAGGCAGGCTGCTTGGAGAGAGAAGGCCGGAGAAGCCTGGGCTATCACTTTGGAGGTCCTCTCGATGTGGAAGCACATGCACTACCTGGTACGGGAAGCTGCACCTCAAGAAATGCTGGCCAGGCACGGTCCAAAGCTGATGGCTGGGTAGAACTACGTGATGGCCAAGTGCAGCTTCTTGGAGGGTGAAGATTTCCCACCACTGAGGAACGCCCCTTATCCACAAACCGCTTTCTTTCTCAGGGCAGCCCACAGAGCTAGCCAGTCCATCTTCTGGCAAGAGCAGCTCCTGTGTGCCAGGCAGCGTATCTGTGGAGCGTCGCCACTGACGGAGACGGCCGGCGCGACAGCTTGCATCCGCCATGGGCGGTTTAGCGCATGGAGGACCGCCCTGATGCCGTGGGGTCAGCAAGGAGATGGGCCACTTTCCCCATCCAAGAGACCGAACACCAACATCCAGCCCAGCTCTCACCTCCATGAGCAGAAAGGGCCAGGCTAGAGAGGCAGACCGAGAGGGGCACGGAGCCACACTGTTTCCTGCTGGGAGATCAGGGAGGCACCAATCAAAAGCAGCGTAGATCTCCTCTGCTTCAGCGTGGTATACACCGAACATAACTCATCCTCCAACGCGCCAAGGCCCTTCCTCACCTACATCATCCAGTACCCTCCTGAGATCAATGTCAAGAATCAACAGTACCAGGCTGACTGCAGAGGCAGGATCAGCCGGGTCTTCTTCAACAGCGCCTCCAGGCCCAAGATGAACGGGCTGCTCCGACCGCAGTCGCAGGTCCTTGCT
>BHFT01015362.1:65604-92588 GCA_004320025.1 Laticauda laticaudata | reverse complement strand
GAATATCGCTGGCATCCGCTAGGCTTCCGTGATGCATCCGCTGTATCCGCGTCTCAGCATCCGTTCTGCATCCGTTCCTTCCGCTGGCGCGTCCGCTTCGCTGTGCTTCACCGGAAGCGCCTGCGGATATGCCATCCGTTTCCATCCGCTTCCATCTGCTAGGCTTCCATGAAGCATCCATTTAACATCCTCGCTACATCCTCTCCCATCCGTTCCTTTCCATTGTTGTCTGCTGTGTTTATGCAAATTTGGGGCACTTTTGAGAGGCGGATAACAATGGATGGAAAATTTTCTCGTCCGCTGTGTCCTTTTTACATACTTTTTGCCTCCGTCAGCCTATGTGACAGGCCCTTAAGCAGAGTGAGTCTACTTAGTAAGATAACCACAAACATTTTTAGCTGATTTATAATACACCATCATGATTATTTTTGATGGGGATTATAAAGTTACAAACTGATGGCGAACTAAGAAAAATACTGCAGTGTTATAGAGATTTTGAGAAATTACCATTCTCAAAAGAGCCAGAAAACTCTTAAAGAACTATTAGTAAAGAAACAAAGAAAAAGATTTATTGTTCTTCCCATCTGGGTTTAGCAGATAATAATAATAACAATAATAACAACAACAATAACAACAATAATAATAATAGTGAAGCCTGTGTAAATGGGAAGACTCAGATAATTTGATTTGATCGATTTGATGTGATCTCTGTTAAAATTCTTGGATATGGATCCATAATGATAACATATAGAATTGAATGAAATTGATTTGATTGTTATGAACTTTTCAGCTTGGGCCTGGGGCTGCAGGGCAGCGCATGATTGATGGATGAGTGAAACTGCTGAGTTTCCCACTGCTTCAAGAATGAGGTACAGGTTGCCCATGGAAAGAAAAAGTGGAAATTTAAAGGGACAAAATCTCCACAGGTCTGGAGTGATGTTTAATAGTATGTGTATGTGTCTTTCCACAGTTGCAAGATTTTGCAAGAAAGAAGTGAGAAAGATCCCATGAAGGATTTCGGAAACAAATTTGTGTGTGTGTGGGGGGAAATGTGTGTGATTAGTTGAACCTGGGGATGGGGGGGGGAGAGAGAGAGACGCTGAATGGAGAAGGGAGATGAGAATTCTGTGTAATTTAAACCCCCCTCCTTCTTTTGCACAAGGGATTATTCTTTCTTTTTACCTTGGAGGAGGGAGAGAGAAGCAGGGGAGGGGGAACTACCCCCTTTTTTATTTTAACTATCCCCCCTTCTCTCTCTCTCTCTGAAGAGCCAGTCTGAGAAAGGTGGGGTAAAGGCTTTAAGAAGTTTTAGAATAACAGAGTTGGAAGGGACCTTGGAGGTCTTCTAGTCCAAACCCCTGGCCTGCTTAGGCAGGAAACCTATACCATTTCAGACAAACTGTTATCCAATCTCTTCTTAAAAGGGTTACATCTGATTCCTGCCTTTTTCAGTCTGTACTATTTTTGGCTTGCACATTGAAAGCTGTGCAAATATATTTTTCTTTTCTGAATACAATTTTGATTTTTTTTCCTTCTTCTGGAAAGTTTTGACTTTTAAACATGTTTAATTAGATCTATCTAAAGAGAAATGATTTTGAAATATCTTGCTTACATTTGTAAATGTTTTTTACTGAATGAGAATTTGCTTCCATTTGAATGGAATCTGACTCTGACACACTGATTTTAAATACTTAGGAGTCAAGGTGCTCCAACCTATGGCATGTTTGTTTATTTGTTTGTCAGCAACACAAGTTATTGTCCTTTTAAGAGTTGTTACAGGGATGAGCATCGGATGGATGTTGTAAGCTGTGAATGGATAATTAAACTTATTTTGAATGAAGACTTGTATGCTAAACTACGAGAAGAGCCTAGTGTTACATAGATTAGGGAATGGCTTTTGAGGGTTTTCAACATAAGTGGGAAGGAAAAATACAGCTGGTGGCATTTTTTTTCGAAAATACTAGACTCTATCTGTCAAGGATAGGAGGAGATTTATAGGAAGGGTTGGATTTTCAACATTATTATGTTGGGATACTTATATTATACCTAGGGTTAGACTTGATTTAATGGATATTCCCTTGGGGGAAATGGCTAAATTGAAGAAATTTAATTATTTATTGGATGATAGTGGATCACTTGACTGGATGGATTGACGCTTATCCAGCCATGAGAGCCAAAATTATACTGGAGCAGATAATACCTATATATGGGATAGTTGCTATACACAGCAACTCATTTTTCTGCAAAAGTGCTTCAGTCATGGAGTGGAGTGTGGGAATTCAGTTGGAATGTCACATTCTGTGTGACATTCATCTATCAAATTCATCTATGCCATGGACCAACTGTTTACCCTTGGCCTGGCTCAGAATTTGAACCTGTCCAAAAAGGGAGATTTTACCTTCTGAAATGATATTTGGATTACCACATTTGGACAGAATGGGGAAATCCCACAGTGTGAAACTAAAGATATGTCTGTAAAGAACTATATACTTGGCCTCTACTCGTCTTTATCTCGATTCAGAAGCAAAGGACTTCTAATTCAAACTCTACCTCTCGAATTTGCTGTCCATAAGTTCCAGCCTGGTAATTGGGTCCTGATAAAAGCCTGGGACAGGTCCTACCAAATCTTGCTGNCTCTCGAATTTGCTGTCCATAAGTTCCAGCCTGGTAATTGGGTCCTGATAAAAGCCTGGGACAGGTCCTACCAAATCTTGCTGACCATTGAAACAGCAGTCTGAACAAAAGACAAAGGGTGGACCACTGTTGATGAACTTAAAAGAGTAGAAAGTGTTTCCTGGAGAAGACCGGCTGAGAATAAAAATTACCAAAAACTGATGTGGTCATGGTGGTATGAATGGGTTTTGTTTTATGATTTTCTCATTGTAGGAGGTACCAACTTTTTTGTTTTTCCTGCCTGAGAGGTGGCTTATATTATTCCAACTGAAGATCCCAAGTGAAGCTGATGGACCAGTAAAAGACTCTTTTTCAATTCCCAAAAGACAGCTGGAAAGATTATGGGGGGAAGGGTGGAAATTCATTTTAATGTTTTCTTTGTTTTCTCATTTATATTGTAACCAGTTTAATATACTCATGTAAGGATTGTGCATTTGAGAGTGGTTGCCACAGCAAATTTTGAACACCTTGGTCTTGAACACTTTGGACTTTGGTCTGATGGGAGGGAAATGTGTCCAGCATGTTTGTATTGAAAAGTAGTTGCATACACATACAGACATATATACAGAGAGACACACACCATTCAGAATTAGACAAAGTTTCTCCAAGTACATCCACACAAAGCTGCTCCTAGGTTGATTTTTGCTCTGTGCCACAAAGGCACAAGCAGTCATATCTTCCTGCTAATTCCATGGGGGAGGGGCATCCCCCTCAGGCAATTCCCTCACTTGAAGAGACAGCAGAAAAGAGATCTCCAAACCCAAATCCCTGATTATAACTCACAAATGATGTTGCCCAGATATTGTATTGGTGGCCTCATGAGTAGAAGTCTGAAGGCTCATTGTGTGTAATTTAAAAAAAACAAAAAACTAAATAGCCTGGATTGCACAATGACTAAGAGTTAGGACAGGTATAGTAATCATCCCTTGAAAATGGGCAGCCTGTAATTTAAAGAAAAAACATGGTTGTGAAGAATTTTGGGGCTTGTGCTTGCTTCAAACCTGTCTGGAAACTCACAGACAGTGGTATAAACATCTGAAAATAATTGGCATGGAAAATTGGATACTGTACATTGGATACTGTAAATTCCTTTCTAGAACTTTTTCTCCTGACTGCCAGACCTTCATGGTTGAAAGCTTTTGGGAGCCATTGAAGGAATCTTTTTTCTGTTGCCTCTTACCAATGTCCTTATCTTTCCTCATTCATTTCAATAGAAAGAATTCTATCTTTTTTTAAAAAGGGAGGAATGAAGGGAATAGTAATAATAAATAAAGAGTAAAATATAGCATTAAGTAGAGAGTTACTCTATACGTATTTGTTATCCTGCTGTTGTAAAAAAAGATTTGCTTAACCTTTCACTTGTTGTAAAACAATTATAAACATATGCCTGCAATCAGTTACATCCCTCTCCTATTAAGACACATGATTGTCCCATCTAAATCAATCAGAATCCATCTGTTTTTCTGGATTGATACATTTCACCTGAGCATCACCCCCTAGAAATGTAACCTATCTCTCTGGGAATGTAACATACCTCCATTTGGAGGAATCCACTACTTTGAAGTATGCTGTTAATAGCCTACTTAAGTGGTCAATTGTGATCAATTAGATGGACAATAGGAGAAGAGATCATGAAAGGTAAACATTGCCAAGAGAGATTTGTCTTTTGCAGGAAAGATGTAAATCTAAGTTAGAGAGTTTTACAATGCAGTTACTCGACTTCTAAGAATCTTAAAAATATAAAAAGGATAGGGCATCTTTCTGTATTTTGTAGAATTTTTCTCTCATGTCTCTTGTGATGTGCTAGGAACTTCTTCCCAGATCTTTAACTTTGATCAAAGAATAAAAGTCTGTTTTATTTAATTTGCAAGCCTCCATTTAAGTCTTTGTTTTGGTTCATTTTTCACTCAAGTGTACTGCCAGACCTTACATTAATGATGTTATATATTTGGCACAAGACAATTCCTCTTCGTTCAATGTGGCCTAGGCAAGCCAAAAGATTGAACACTCAAAAGGTCCACAAAATTGTTTATATTCATACAGTTCTTTTAATCTGGATGGATATGAATAATCCATTTGCTGGGTCCCACAATACACTTAAGTTGTGCAAAACAGTTGCCAACATGTTAAATGAACATACCCAAGATCTCTGCCCAACACAATTTATTTGGGCCTATGAAAAAAGTACATAAATAAACAACCAAGTGCTTTGTGAATATGGCTGTAGAAAAAATCCCAGGTAGTCTATATAACTCCAAGACGGTTCTAATTTTATAAAACAGGAAAAGCCTGAACATTGATGCTACTGCTGAATTTGGGCACATAGAATAGATAACCTATTTCAACAATCCTTGCTCCATTGAGAACTAGAGAAAATAAATTACAAATCTTCTCTGGTACCATATTAGCCTGGATGCATTTGCTCAATCCTTCATTCAATAAAGGGAGATATGCCTAAGTACAGTAGGATGATCTGGTCATCCTTAACAATTATTCAAAAAATTGTTGTTAGTGAAGCTATAAATTAGAATTCTCCATCTTAAAATATGAAGCAAAAGCATTCAGTAAAATTTCTTGTGGTTTCAAAAATAATTATGATTGATAGTGAAATGAACATGTTCTAAATTAGCAATAAAGATAGAATCAGACCAAGAGATTATTTAGGCTCAAACCTGCCAAGAGTAACTGGCAATGGCACTCCTAAAAGGTTTTTTTCCAACTACAGGTGCTAATTTTATCATAAGTAGTGCATAACTGACATGATGCATCCACCCTTGTACTGATTTAACCTTAAGTGGGGCAGGGTGAGGCATATGTGAGTGCTTAGAACAATACATTTAGCCAGCTGTCAAGTGTTTGACCTACAAGTTACTGATGTGGAGAAGTGAATATGGCGAAGCAGGCTGTGCACCCCAAGTGAACCTGTTCAGTTCAAACTCATCTCTTGTGTGACTACTAGTCAGGCTAAACATGGATCTAACACACTTCTGAAAGATGCTAACTCATATAAAAATAATGCAAGAGATAGCACAAAAGTAGGCCCCTGAATGAGGCAGAGGCAATGATAATAATAAACAAGCTCTGTTCTCAACTAGTGTTGCTGGCAGTGAGTAACCAAAGAGTTCAGTTCTGACTTCATTGCTAACAGCATCTGGGAGTGTGGGGGGAGAACCATTAGATGACTATGTGGCATACAGAATAGTGACTGACCTGCATGTAGTAATTACAAGAATTATCACTATGGCATTTAGCTCTGCCAAAAACCATGTGGATAAAGCAAAATCTATCCCAAAAATAATAAAAACAGTATAGTTGTGTACAATTTCTCTTTGGCAAAAAGAGTTGAAATCTGAAATTGATCCAACAGTAACAAAATGAACAAAACATAGCTGGCAGAATATAGCTCTTTTTCCTAGTTTAAATCTATACAGGTTGGGACTAGCCTGCTTAAAAAAGACCACTAAATCTATATTTACATGAGCCAATTCAGGACCTGCAAACTCTTAGAAAAATGCTAGGTAAGTCTTATCTATTCTCTTTTATAATCCTAGACAATCTGGTCATGAAAGGAATTTCCCAGGAACTAGATGGGAAGAGGCACAACATATCTGTGTCAGAACATATTGATGACAAAAACTGTATTGGGAAAAGAGGAAAATACTGTTTTAAATCTGGAACAACTAAACATGACTTTAACTGGAGAGATGCCAGTGTAGCTGGTGATGAGCATGAGATGAAGATAATATTATGATGATATGGCATTAAAAAACAGTTACCAAGATACCATGTATCTGCCATAGTCAGGGGAGGAAATGAGGAAGAGAGCCCATGAATGCTGAGAAATATTGATATTGTATTGTATAGAATAGAATAGAACAGAACAGCATAGAATATAATTCTTTATTGGCCAGGTGTGATTGGATACACAAGGAATTTGCCTTCAGTGCAAATGCTCTCTGTGTACATAAAAGAAAAGATACATTCGTCAAGAATGTATTATTGTATTGTATTATCTATAAACTTCTGAACACCATCTTAATTGCTTTTTAACATTTTGATTCTTGATTCATTCTTTAATTCATAGAGTCATTCATTAACTCCCATCAACAAACCTGTAAGATGGCAACAAAGAGGACTACTGATGGTACATCATCATTTTGTGATTGAACTTGTGATTGAACATTAAATCATACAAAGCAGAAATTGTTTGCAACAGTTATTTCTGTGATGTCTCTTTCTCATGGTTCATGAAAGAAAAATACTATAAGTTTGTGATTTGCATAAAACTGGGGCAATTTGGAGAGCATGGTTCATTTTATGAAAGTTCCTTCATTTTATTCCTAAAAGCTACTACCAGATGACAGTTCTAAAATGATTCATTGCATAGTATGGAGA
This sequence comes from Laticauda laticaudata, assembly GCA_004320025.1. Lineage (NCBI taxonomy): Eukaryota > Metazoa > Chordata > Lepidosauria > Squamata > Elapidae > Laticauda > Laticauda laticaudata. The sequence continues at coordinate 85,520 of BHFT01015362.1, read as the reverse complement.
CTGCAAAACAGGATAATCTCAAGGGTGTTTATATGGCAATAGGTATTTATGAAATAAACCTTAGCACTCATGGAAAACGTCCTTTTAAAGTGTAGTATTGCGTAGAGTGTATTTAAGATTTCTTGTGTCTATACATTTTCCAATTACACTGAAGCATGCATAGTATGTTTTAGAAGAGCTACTATTCTTTTCATTTCCTTATGATATGTCGCAGTATTTTTCAATCTGAGGACCTTTAAGTTATTTGGACTTCAACTCACAGAATTCCTTAGCCAGGAATTTCTGAGAGTTGAAGTTCATACATCTGAAAGGTGTCAACTTTGAAAAGCACTGATCCCCACCCTGATATTTTTTATTGTGAATTTAAGGCATCTAAACTCTAGGTATGGTACTCATTTTTGGCTTGTTATAAGTATAGTTGGATTACATCTACTTTTACACTTTCCTGGGAATATTACTCCATTATAGAAGTTACATATAAGATCTACATTCGTCCTCATTTCAAATAACCCAAAGCTTCTTTTTTTCAGCTGAAATGTGTCATCTCTGAACAATGATACAAAATGAGGAAAATACAATTTTTGAACTAACACAGTAATAAGTAAAATTGCCTTACATGGACACAGGTTTCTAGTAATTTGCCTTAGCCAATGGTTTCTTTCAGTGTTGCTTTTCAACTTCCTAGTCTAACCTACACTCCTGATCTTTCCAGACAGATTCCCATCAGAATGGTAACCTGAGCCAGCTCTGTTTAGTTCCCTAGGTCATCTGATTGGCCAGATGCTATGTTTTGCATCCTTTCCACTTCATTGCCCTTTTGCATATTGTCCAATAGTGAATTTTGTTTGCCAATTTCCTGATCTATACATAACATTGCATGCATAAAGGGGCCTTTTGGTTAGTGTGATAAGTAAACTTTCCCATAATGGCTAAGCATTCTTTTTGAGCCAAGCCATTATAAGTTATAAAAAAAAGTTAACAATGTGAACTTAATATGAACCCAGCTTTATTGGACTTGCTGTACCTTCTTCACAAATACATTAACAAATGCATATTGGTTGCACTGACAAAGTGCATGGTTTCCTCAAAAGTTTTCATGTTATGCTCTTTCTGGGAGTTCTTGCCTAAACACAAATATATATCAGTGCTCCTATAGCTCACACCCATTTATCATCATGCATGTGAAGAATGAAATCCATAGATAGAAATAAGTAACTGGCCACACCAGACAACAGGGGAACATCCTAGTTTCAAAATAGGCTGTTTTAGAAGGGGAGGAGGGAAAGCATTAATGTATTATTCTGAAGTATCACTTCTAAGTTAAGCTTCTTGGTTAGCCACACCCTCATCACAAGCTGAATAGCATGTGTTTTGTCCTCTTTCTGCTTGACACATGGCTATAGCCTTTGGGTCTCTGTTGAGACAGGCATTGTAAAGAAAATATTTGCTGAGACTTAGAGAAGGACTGAACATCAAGGAGATATTTTGCACCTTAGCTCATCCAAGGTCATATCCTGTTCTTGAGCCTAGGTTTGGAAGGAAAGGAAGGGTAAGAGAGAGAGAGAAGGAAGAAGAAAAGAAGGAGCACCAGGACCCTGAGGAGCAGGAGGCTGACTTCCCTTTTATGGTTATGGTTTCCTTCATACATCCGTGGCACACACAAAAAATCCTATTCTAGCTTCTTCATTGTGCTCCTCAGTTCAAAAATTGGCTTCAGTCATTTTAGCAAGAGATCTTATGGAGGAACTCATGACTGCAAATTATTTTGATCCCAGGAAAAGGCTAGAATTTCTCAGAAACGTGGAGGCGGTATGATGCTTCAAGATGACTCCTGTAACAAAGGGAAATCCTTTGCATTTGACTGGAAGCTCTTTCAAATCCTCAGTTTGAATCCTGAAGCCTGAAATTCAGAAAATGTACCCAGATGCTAATGGATGTGAAAATAGAAAGGGTAGCAAATACAGCTTTCATAACTTGAAAAAATTATTTTCAATCTAATTATTTCAAATTATTTTCCTCCATTATGTATCCCATTCTTTCCATTTAGCAAAGTTCACTTTCACTTTATTACCACTCTTTTCTTTCAGCTGAATTTCTTTGTTTACACCAAAACATTTTCAAAAGGTAAAAAGGGTGTGTGTGTGTGTGTGTGTGTGTGTGTAAGAGTTAATGGAAGCAGCAGCCTTAAGTTAACTTCTTGCAACCTGCACCTTTTAAACAATAGGAACTATATTATCCTCAGACAAATTGGCAGTGATGGGATTTGTTTTTCAAACAATCCATAACATAGTATTCTGAGGGAAACTTCCTTTAAAAAATTCAAAGTGAGTCAATTAAGCCCTAATGTTTCACCATCCCAACAAATTCTTGCATTGAACAGGAACTGAGAAAGGAACTGTGAAAGAGGAAATGCAAAACACTGGTGCTTTCACTGGAGTCTCTTCTGCTACCTCTAGCTTGAATATCACTCATTGCACAAAGAATCTGAAGACATCCCAACTAGGGATGTTTTACCATTTCCATATCAAAGAGAATAAATATCTTATTCTAAATTCTGGTGCTCAACATTTAAAATTTGTGGGCTAAGTTAATTAGGAATGACTTCTGGTATTCTTTCCAACAGTGGTGGGATTCAAAATTTTTTTACTACTGGTTCTGTGGACATGGCTTGATGGCTGGGGAAGTATACTGTAAAATCTCCAGTCAGAGGTGGTATTTGCTGGTTCTTCGAACTACTCAAAATTTCCGCTACCCGTTCTCCAAAACTGGTCAGAACCTGCTGGATACCACCTCTGCTTTCCAGCCTATAAAGATAAAGGAAAGGAATTTTATTTATTTATTTTTCCATTGTCTCCATCTTGATCTGATTTATTTTCAAACTTGAACGTTCTTTTGCTGGCTTTTCCCATCCACAACCAGCACCATGCACAACTCAATTTTGGTCTTATTCTGTCCATTTTTCAGAGAATTATCCTGATGATGGAATTCTGAGGCCCTTTGCCTTATTTCTAATATTTTGTTGGACTGGAGAGATTTTTTAAAAGTAGCCCCATTTATGTTAAGCTTTGGACAAACCATTTAAGCTCTGCTTATTTTAGCCCCACCTGCTAACAATCTGATGAAACAGTAAACTCAAAAACCTTAGTGTCTATGGAGATTCTCAATCATCCAGGTGATCATTGTCCCAAAGGTGCTTTTTCTTTTCTTTTACAACTTTTTTTATTTTTATTTCTTTAAAGAATGTTGAGTTAACATTGTGGTTCCAGGTTTTTTAACATTTTAAATCAAACATGACCATAATTACATATTTAGCTTTCTTATCTAATTTCATATCATTATGTATTACCAATTTTTTCATACAATATTCTCATACATTACTTTATATCACTATATATAGTGATATATATGTTTTTATATATATATATATATGTTCTTTTTGTTTTCGCGAGTACTTACATGTATGCTGTTCAGCATTACGAACTCAGTACAGAAGCCTGATGATGGCAGATGAGATTCTGCTGAAACGTTGTTACAACTTTAAAAGCACAACTCCAATGACGTGGGATAATACCCGAAGGTATTCCTATCTATTAGGAAGCTAGGTTTCATCTGGGTGCCTGGTGGAGGGGTGTTTGAGCTGGAGACATCAGAGGGAGTCTGTTTGTGCCCAGGTGTTTGCCTGGCTTGTGGTGTGGAGATCTTTCTATTTGAGAGTGCAGGCTTCCAAATGATTGACAGTCTGCTGGAATCATCTCTTCTATTCATGCTTTCAGGTCTTTTTTCAATCTCTGTGGCTTCTCTGATGATTCTGTGGCTGGGGTTTTCTATAGTGGCTAGGGTTTTGGTGCCATTGAAGTCGATGCTATGACCTGTGGCTTTCATGTGTTGGACTAGTGAGGAACTTTAAAAGCACAACTATAATGATGTGGGAAAATACCCGAACAAAACTGAATACCATACATGTAAGTATCCACGAAAACTTAAGAAAACAAATACACATACACACACACACACACACTCAGCAACATCATCAGCGTTAGTGATGATTGCACCAATGATGTTACCTAATTTGTGTAATGAAAGGTCTGCATGAAAACAACCAAGCTCAGGGAACACCAAGGACCCCACAACCACTGCCATTTCTGGAATATGTGGGGAGTATTTTGAATGGCAGTTGATGAATCAGAGTTGGGATTTGAAGTTCAGCTAGAAAAGGTTCAGTGACTCCTGCAATCTTGATTTTAGCTTTCTTAAAATGGATGGGGTCTATTTCCTTCCTGTCTGTGAATTTAGAACTTCTGGAATATGCCTGGTCAGCCGATGCGTGTCGCAGAATCCTAAATTAGATGGACCCCTATCCTGATCCTCCAGAACAATTCTTTCTTTCGCATGCCTTATTATAATGTGGATTTCTTTCTTCCATTCTCTTTAGTATCAGATTCCAAAGGTGCTCTGGAAGAAGAGCCTGCCCAGGCATTTGATTTCAGTCCACCCATTTTACCCACCAAACATCAATCCAGGAATGGTGAGTCTCTCTTTTCTAATGAGAGGAGATTTTTTCCTAAGATGGAATTTGTTGTCCAGGGCTAACCTGGATGACGGGGTGAAAAGGGGGAATGTACATTCTTTTAGATTGTGCCACTTGCATTGAATTTGGACCAGGGTCTATTTTTTAAAATTAGTTTAATTTCTTTGCACTTGCCCCAAATCTCTCATTTGCTCACTGTTCTACCTGCAAACTCCTGAATAACTTTTTAAGATCTGATCAACATTTTCTCAAGGTCACGATACAGGTAGTCCTTGAATTAGGACCACAATTGAGCCAGAATTTATTTTGCATAGAGCAGCTGTTATTAAGTGAATTTTGTCCCATTTTAATGACCTTTCTTGCCACAGTTATTGCCACATCACTGCAGCTGTTAAATTAGTAACATGGTTGTTGAGTGGCTTCCCTCACTGACTTTGCTTGTTAGAAGGTCACAAAAGGTGATCACGTGTCCCTGTCATAATTATGAATTAATTTCTAAGTGTCCAAATTTTGATCTCGTGACCATGGGGATGCTACAACAGTTGTAAGTGTGAAAAAAGGGTCATAAGTCACTTTTCAGCGCCATGGTAACTTTGGTCACTAAATGAGCTGTTGAAAGTCAAGGAACACCTATATTCTAAAGCAGCTGCATCTGACAACTCTTTTCTAGAAGGAGAATGTCCCAGAATGAGGGAGAAATTATTTGTATTTATAGCATGTGGCAATAGTGAGGTTAGTTCAGGCCCCATCCTCTGTTTCTAATACAGTCTTTAAAAATGTCTGCATAGTTGAACCTTTCCAACTTTTCTTAGAAAGCAGCCTGGGGAAAGAAGAAAATTATAGAGGAGGGAAGATTATTATTTATGGCTTGGCAGGTGTCCTAGATTTTCAGAGATATAATTAAGAGATTTTGTATCAGCAAATGTGAATTCGATAAGTAGAGTCAGATGTTTAATTTGTTTAAAGCATTGGAAATCTTGTTTCTCAATTAAGAAACTTTTGTCTGAGGTTCCCATAGATTGGCCTATATTTCTGCTCATATGTTGGTCATAAGTCAAAACACCACATGACCAGATCCAGCTTCATGACTCTTATTTCTAGCGGTCATTAATTCAATGCCACAGTCATTACGTGAACATGGTGATCATTAATACAATTAATACAAATACAGTAGAACAACTTGCCTTGAAAAATTGTGGGTGCTTCATCACTGGAGGTTTTTAAGAAGAGATTGGAGAACCACTTGTCTCAGGTGGTGTATAGCAGGGGTCTTCAAACTTGACAGCTTTAAGACTTGTGGACTTCAATTCCCAGAATTCCTTCTCCAGTCATGTTGGCTCAGGAATTCTGGGAGTCGAAGTCCACAAGTCTTAAACTTGCCAAGTTTGAAGACCCTTGATATACAGGGTGTCCTGCATGAGCAGGGAATTGGACCACAAGACTTCCAAGTTCCCTTCCAAGCTCTATTCTGAGTGATTGAAATTGTAGCTGGGTTAATTCTAATAGACGGGGAGGGAAATGATTTCAACTTGGTCTGATAAACACGAAGATCTATCAGCTTCAAGGTTTCCTTCACCTGATTCCCCTTCTACATAAATAAATACATGGACTCTTGTCCCCATAGTTTCAGCAAGGATTGGTACTGGCCAGTTTCCAGCCTTTTCAGCTGCTTTCCACCCAAAATGCACAAAGGCACACATTATTTTGTGTTGACTGTTCCAATCACTTAAAGACTACTGTGGCATTGGGTTAATGACCATTGCAAAGTAAAGTCATAAAATCAGGTCTGGTCTTGTGGTGCTTTGCCTTATGACTTACAGTGGAAATTCTAGATTCCATTACATTGGAGATCAAGGCAATTGTAGCCCAGGAAGGACATTAGAGCAGGGAAGTCCTGCTTAGTCTTAAGACCAAATGAAGACAATATGTCTCTACTCATTGTCCTCCTAGTAACCAGCTCATCTTTGAAAGACAACACCTCTGACCAAGAAGATGACATCCTGGAAGCTACCCAGCCATACTGTGAGGAGTCTGAACAAGTCTCAGCAGAGCCCCGTGAGGTCTTGGCTGGCAAAGAGAAGGCGGACCCAGAACGGCTTGTCCAGAACCAACCCGAAGGGGACAAATGTTTTGAGCAGGTGCCTCAGCCTGACTTCCCAGCTGCAACCTCTCTAGGTGAAGAAACCACCTCCAGTCTTCCAGGAGACAACCCTCTGCCTCAGGTGGTAGAGTTTCCCTCTCTGCAGTCCTCCTTGCAGACACCAGAGGGCGCCCCTGAAGAGGAAGCTCAAATCCCCCTTGTGGTCAGCAAGGGGTCCTTGACTTCACAGGAAAAGAAAAGGGTGGAGGTCCCGAGACAGAGTGAGGCAAGTGAGTGGCAGCATGTGAAAAATTGTCATAAAGGGAATGAATGGATTATGGTTCTCACTGCTGCAATGCGTCATGGAGGCTGCAATGCACATGGGGGAATCTTTGTTGAGCCTGTTTTATTTCTTTATTTACTTACCTACTTACAAATACCATTCCTTATAGTTTGGCTCTAAAAAAAGGAGTCCCTGCAGATTTTAACTTTGTTAACCTTTGCCAGCTATAGTGGGCAGTGCTCATCTCTGTTTCAATGCCATTGAGCCATTGCTATCTGAAGACATTCCCATGGTCATGTGGCCAGCATGACACCACGGAGCGCTGTTACCTTCCCACTAAAGGGGTACCTATTTATCTACTTGCATTTTGTATGCTTTCAAACTGTTAGGCTGGCCAGAATTGGGGAGAGGAAGGGAACTCATCCCTTTGCATTGAGCTTGGATCTCGAACCCGGGCTGCTGGCTTTCCAGCCTACAAGCCCAACATCTTTTTTATGTCTTTTTTGGGGGGGGACTTAGACATATATACAGCTTCACAGTGCTTTCCAGCCCTCTCTAAGCAGTTTTTGCAGAGTCAGCATATTTGCCCCCAACAATCTGGCTCCTCATTTTACCCACCTCAGAGGGAGGGAATGCTAAGTCAACCTTGAGCCTGGTGGGATTTGAACTGCCAAATTGCAGGCAGCCGATAGTCAGCAGAAGTAGCCTGCAGTACTGCACTCTAACCACTGCGCCACTGAGGCTCAGTAGTCAGTAAGCAAAGGCCACAAAGAATGCCACAGTTGTTAAGTGAAAGGATCTGGTTGCTAAGTGAATCCATTGTTTGCTATGGGACGGAAACTGGGAAAAAAAACCCCATTATAAATGCAGGCCGGTTGCTGGCCGCTCAAAATGGGGTCATGTGGTGGTGGTGGGGCATCGTAACTTCAGCACCTTATAAATAGCTTTTTTGGGGGGGGATTCATTGTAACTTTGAACGGTTGCTAAGCAACCAATCATAAGCCAGTTATCTGTATATAGGCAAAAACTCTGGCAGGAAGCCAGGATTATAGTATATTGGTGGGGACTAGAGTTCTATTTCCCATTGGTTTATGTGAGGGGAGCATGGGCCTGCATTATAGTAAGGCCGTACCTCTGCTCTGTCCCCTGGTGGCAAAATATTGGTCTTTTTCAATCCAGGCTGTTTCATCCTTTGGCTTTTTCTAGCTCCTGTGGATGACCAGGTGGAAGAAAACTTGGAATTAGTAAGAAAAATAAAGAAACCTAAGAAGGTAAGCATCAGATTCGTCTTTACTTATTTAATACCCTGTCTTTATTATTTTTATAAATAATAAATATTACATATAAAAAATATAAAACATGCATTATGTTAAATATAAATAATAATTATTTGTTATTATATGATAATTTTCATCCATCATTGACATCTAACGAGTTGTGGGCTGTCCATGGTGTGTCTGCATTATATATCAGGGGTGTCAAACTCGAAGGCCCACAGGCCAAATCCAGCCGGCAGGGTACTTAAGGCCCTGTCCCACTGCACTTACGGATGCAAAGAGGATGTAAAACGTTAAAAAAAGCTTGCCATCTGTTGGAAAACGCTATGTATCCGTTGTGTACTCATTGCATACGTGTTTCATACGCTCTTTCCGTCGAGCATCCGTCCACTGCGATTTCATCCGCGCAAGAAGTTTTGAGCTGCACAAAACTTTGTGAACGGATGAACTTTCCGCCGTGTACGATGTAAATCTGCGACATACGAGCAACAAACGTTCTATGTCCATTTATCATCCGTTAAACGTCTGCTGTATCCTCTCTGCATCCTCTGGGCATCCTCGTAATTCATATCCGCTGCAGCTGAAAACGGAAAGAGGGAGGAAAGAAAAGGTACATGGAACGTCTATACATCGTTAGTAGCACGGAAATAGAAAGGATGCGTTTGCATCCGATATACATCCGTGCGGCATCCCCTTTCTTTCCTTTAGGCGTACGTGATGCATCCGCTTCATCCGCTATGCGTCCGCTTCGAAATTCTCCCCCAGAACCCCTTCGGAGGTGTCATCCCCTTCCATCCGCTTTCATCCTCTAGGCTTCCTATGAACATCCGTTTAACATCCCCGCTACATACTACCCACGTCTGTTCTTTTCTGTTCTGTTTATGGAAATTTTCACCACTTTTTGGAGCGGATGACCATGGATGGAGCCACCCCTGGAATTTTGCTCGTCCGCTGTGTCCTTTATGCATACATTTTGCATCCGTCGGCCAGTGGGACCTAGCCTTTAAATCCAGCCCACGGGGCCAGCCTGGAAATAGCAAAGGACAAGCCTGCAGTATCTCTGGCAGCCAGAATGGGGCACAGGAGGGCCGTGCCCCATTTTCAGCCTGGACCCCTCCTCCAGTGCCCCATTTTGGCCAGCAGGGTACTGCAGGAGGTGTCCCACTCCGGCTGGCCCACGGAGGAGAACTACAATGCTGATTCGGCCCTCGAAAAAATCCAATTTGACACTCCTGTTATGTATAATACATACATACATACATATTTGTATATATCAGCAAGTATTGTGGGCCCGCTTGGCAAAAGAAAGCTCAGGATTGTACAGATTGGAAATATGCAGAAGAGGCCTTCATCTTACAATGGATAGACAAAATGATAACGCTAATGATAATAAATATATAAATGTATTATAGATAATTACAAATGAGTTATTTTATAAATACCACAAGGCAGTGAACATACCTAAAAGTGAACATGCCTCCCTTTTCCTCTTTTCCCCACAACAACCACCTTGTGAGATGGGTTGGGCTGAGGGTGACTGGCATCATGAACCAAGGACTGATTTGGTGAAGCTAACCTTCGCGTTTTTCTTAATCTCATGGGGTAAAATGAGATAACTGTGATAACTCTGCGGTTTGTTATGAGAACTCAGCAAACTGTGGTTTGTGCAGGCCCACCCCACCACCACCTGGTTAACCGAATCATGGTTTGGTATGATGCCTGAGCTCCATTTGATACCCTTAGGTGTTGGTGCCAACCCAGGAGGATCCAGCTTCAGCAACGCCCCCTGCCCGTGAGCTGCGGCGCAGTCTGCGATCTTCAACTGCTTCTGCTTCACCCACCCCTGTCCCAGAAAGACGAAGCCTCCGCTCTCATGGATCTGGGGCCATGGTCGCATCCAGCACCCCGGCTGCCCCAGAGACCAGGTGTAGGAAGCTCAGCAACACAAGTCAGCGAGCGAGGGATATGAAGGAGAGCCCAGAAGAGCCCGGAGAAGAGGTGCCCAGGAAGAAGGCCAGGAAGGGAGACCCCACCGCTACTCCCATCCCTCAAGGTCGAACGAGGGGCTCCCAGAAGGAATCCAGGGCTGCCAGCAAAATTACAGAAGTAGCAAAAGCCATCTCTGGCAGCCCTGGGCCCAGGGAGCCCACAAAACGGGTCAGGAAGGCTCCTGCTCCTGGGCTAGAAGGGCAGGCGGAGCGTCCAAACACTCGGGCCAGCAAGCACTCCAGTAGCAGCACTTCTGTGAGCACCCCAAGCCCAAAGGATTCTGGGAAAGGTGCTAAGCCTGGGCAGGTGGGTATCCAAGCAAAAGAAGGAGAAGCTGCCCTACGAAAGCTTCCTCCCCCTTCAGGGCAATGGACCCTTAATTGAATCATTGGAAGGACCATGTCCCTCTCTAGGTCTCATATATCTGCAGCTGCTTAGACTGGTGGATGGTGATGCTCTTTCACACTTTTCCCATTCAAACTAGGCCCTTGACAGACCTAGCGGGGTCATGCTAGTCAATCATTTTAAATGGGAGGGTCTCCAAAGTTCCATGAACCAATGGGGAGCATCTGTCCCCAACCTGCCTGCCTTCCCTGATGGGTTGTGACCGCGGCTCCCACAATTCCCAACTGATGCACCCCTTTTGATATACTGAGCACAGGTGGTCCTCTATGACCACAACAGCCCAAAAGTTTTGCCCCATTTTGCGACTTTTCTTGCTACGGTTGTTAATTCTGTCACAGCGGTTATCAAGTTGGTAACACGGCTGTTAAGCGAATCTGACTTTTCTGTTGGTCAGAAGGTCACAAAAAGGGAATCAGGACACTGCAACCATCATAAATACGAGTCAGCGGCCAAGCCTCTGAACTGACCGTAGGGGAGGGCTCAGTGGTCGTTAAGTGTGAAAAACGATCACTTTTTTCAGTGCCACTGTAACTTCAGTCACTAAACGAACTGTTGGAAGTTGAGAGCTTCCTGTACACAGCTGCATTAAGCTGAGTCTGGAAAATCAGCAAGCTGGCAGGTCTACGTTAAAATACCTGTTGGTAAAAACGGGTTGTAGAAGTCTGGGAGTGAATCCAGTCTGGTTAGTCTTGGTTTTGTGAAGCCAACAAACTTGGGGGTGTTAAGGTTCTGGCAGTTACCCTCATTTAAATCATGAGTCTCGAGCCAAACTTCCAAAACTTAAAAAGGATTTATGGGGAATTAAAATGTCTGGCACTGCCTGGGTGTAGCCGACTCTGAGACACATCATTCATTGTCACCCTTGATCCTGGTTTTCCCCCACCCCCTGGGTGTATCATAATTCATATTCTCCAATGGGACACATCCATAGCCAAGAGTCATCAGTCATGCTCTCCAGTTAGAATTTTGTGCGGCAGAAACTTCAGTCACCTAGTTACTAGCTTAGAAAACATTTATGGAATGCACTTTCAGTTTGCAAGCTGCCGCGCTGCTTCCCCTCCCTTTCTTTGGCAACTCTAAAAAGACCATAGAAATATTTTATGAGTTGACATGGGATTGTTCAGCAAGGCCATCTGTCGTTGGATTGTGCGACTGCTCAGGCCTCCATACAGGAAGTGAGCGGCGTACTTGGCCAGAGGTTGTGGTGCTCTTTCACCAAGTCTTCATACAATTGGGGCCCGGTGGGCTTTTCCCCTCCTTGTCTTTGCCAGGAACCTGTCCTCACTCCATCTTCAGGAAGGAGGTTGCGGTGTCACAGCCCAGAGAGCAAAGCAACAAATCCTTCATCGGACAGTCACACCCGGCGCACCCCTGGATCTAGCAGCCCCGCCCCCAAGGTATGGTGTTGGCATATTATTATTTTTATTGATTGATTGATTAGCCCTTGGGCCATGTCGAAGTGCAGAGTTCCAGAAACAAATTGTCACTGAAATTTGACAAAAGCAATTTAAAATGGAATTGGATAAAATACCATTTAAAATGAAATGGGAATAAAATACCATTTAAAATGAAATGTGAATAAAATACCCCCTACAATCTACCCCAATCAGCCCCACATATGCAGATCTCAACCGAACCATTTTGCTTAAGTACTGTGCTGTACTGTGCACATTAGGATAGCAGGAGAAGGTTAGAGGCTGGACAAGGGAAGATGGCTTCCCTTGAGCTGTGTTGGCTCCATCGTTAACACGAAAGTTTGGTCTAATCTCTCCCCCTCCCTTTCTCTTTTCAGGTGCTGTTTACAGGTGTGATTGATGAGGAAGGAGAGCGTGTAGTGACCGAGTTGGGGGGTTCTCTGGCAGAATCCGTCTTTGACTGCACTCACCTTGTGACGGACCGCGTACGTCGCACCGTCAAGTTTTTGTGTGCCCTGGCTCGGGGAATCCCCATTGTGACGCTCGATTGGCTGGAGAAGGTAATCCGCTTTTCTAATACCCAGAATTACGGTCGTATGTCATGCCAGTCGTTCACAGAAATAGCACTTAGGCTTCACAGTGTTTTGCTAACGCTCTCTTAAATGGTTTACAATGTCAGCATGTTGCCCCCAACAATCTAAGACCTCATTTTACTGACCTAGGAAAGAGGGAAAGCTGAGGCAGCCTTGATCCAGTCAGGATCGAACTCCAGACTGTGGGCAGAATTTGCCTCCAATTTTGCATTCTAACCACTGTGCCACCAGGGCTGAACCACAGGTCTCTGCCCGATTTTACTACCCTTTTTTTGTGACTGTTGTTTAAGCAGATATGGCAGTCATAAAGCGAACACTGCAGTTGTTAAATGAATCCCTTGTCCACAATGAGCATTTTTTTTTTTTTTTTGCTAGCAACTGGAAATAAATTCTGATTTCCAGCAAAAAACACTGTACATTGTGGATATATGTGATTGTGGGATGTTAAAAATGGCTGAAGTACAGGCTGGTTGCAGGGTGCCTGAAATGCAGTCATATGACTTCAGGGTAGAGCAGCTGTTGGAACTTGAAGCTATTGGAATCTGGGTCGTAAGTAGCCCTGGGAATCTGTTGTAACTTCAGTTACCAAATGACTGGTTGTAAGCCAAGGATTACCGATACTTTTCCACTATTTTTTTTAATCGATGCAATCCAAACTCCAGCTTAATGCCCTGCAAGGCAACCGCAGGTAGATTTCTGTGAGAAATAAATTGAGTCAAGGATTGGTTTCTGCAAGTCCAGTGCACTTCACTCCCAGGGAGGATTCACGATGCTTCTCTGCATGTTCTATTGCTCTGGCTCTGTTTCTACCCATCTTGCTTCGGCTGAGGCCAAGGAATTGTTTCACACGTTATTTTTCCTGATACATATGCACCCCCCTTTTGGAGGAGTCAGCCTAAGGTGACGTAGCAGCATAAATATGTGTTTCCTAGAATCTTGTTCTAGATTCCTAGAACAAAGGGGACATTTGTGCTGTTGGAGCTCTTTCAGAACAATGACTCATGCAAGAGCACAAGAAGGACACTTCTCTGAAGATGAGCCATTTTATCTTTTTTAAGCATAAAAGTGCTTCTGAGTTGAATTCGTTGCGTGTTTAGTTGAATTTGCTTTGTGATGGAATGCATCCCTCAAAGCAGGGGTATCAAACTCGCAGCACACAGGCCGGATGTGTCATGCGCTGGCCACTCCCATACCCAGTTTAGCAAAAGGGGAGAAAGTCACAATACATCCAGAAGTGGTATTCAACCAGTTTGCACTGGTTCACGGAAACCGGTAGTGATTTGGTGTGGGTCGCTGAACCGGTGGCGACCCCTGGCTGGCCACGTCCTTGACCCGGTCGCCCGCTTGCTCACTTGCCCTGGTTGCTCTCCTAGCTTTCCCTACCATGTGGCGGTCGTGGCGCAGCTCGGGCGGATGTCTCAGGACTGCTGCACATGCGCACTGCATGTGTAGCAGCCCTGGGACATCCGCCCACCTGCCTGCCCTCCTGGAGCACATTTTCTTCCTTCTCCCAGCAGACGCGCCTCTTCTGGCCTGGCCCGGCCCGGCCCGGCCTAGCCAGCAGGTGGGTGAGTGGATATGCCAAGGGTCCTCACCCTCCTTGTCGCGAGATGCCTGCGGCTGCTGCGTGCTTTTTGGTGCGGCTGCAGTCCAACAGCCGCAGCGAAAAAAGCACACCCTGTTCTATGTGCCAGGCCCGACAAGTCCAAGCAGCCGGCACATAGAACAGGGCACCACTGGACTGTTGGAGAAGCAGAGCGAAGCTGGGGATCACTAGCTGCCTCTTTCGCAGCACTGAAATCTTCCCCGAATCGGCCGGCTGGTCCTTCTTCGGCTGTTTGTTTTGTATGGCCGAGGAAGAGGAGATCAGCTGGCCAAAGGGGTGGCTGCTGGAAGTGACTCTTTTTCGGTCTCCAGTCGCCTTTTCAGCATTGAAATCCTCCCTGAATCGGCCAGCTGGTCTCCTCCTCCTTGGCTATACAAAACAAACAGGTGGAGAAAGAGAAGACTAGCCGGCAGGTTTCTTCCTTTTGTCCCCCTGGACTGCTGCCACCCGCGTCCTCCTCCCGGGAGGTAAGGAAGAAAGGCATGGGTGCAGCATGCTTTGGGATCCTGGCTGCCTCCTGTAGCAGCGCCCGCTGCAGCAGTGCCTCCTCCGCCCTCCCGACCAGTGTGTGTGTGTGTGTGTGTGTGTGTGTGTGTGAGAGAGAGAGAGAGAGAGAGAGAGAGAGAGAGAGAGAGAGAGAGAGAAAGAAAGAAAGAAAGAGGGAGAGAAAGAGCAAGAAAGAAAGAAATAGAGAAAAGAGAAAGAAAGGAAAAAAAAATAGGCAGGGAGGGGAGAGAGAAAAAATTATGTGCTATTCTTTTTAATTGACAAGGAATGGCTGGGAGGGGAGGGGCCAGGCGAGGCACGCCTTGATATGAGTGACATTGAGTCACCCAGTCACATGGCCACCAAACACCCCCACCAGTCACATGACCAAGCCATGCCCACCACAGTCACATGACCACCAAGCCATGCTTATCAAATAAGCCACACCCACAGAACCGGTAGTTAAAAAAAATTGGATACATCCTGGATACATCACATGACTATGCCATGACGATGCGAGTTTGACACCCCTGCCTTGAGGGAAGGGATAGTTCGGTGGAAGTGTGCTAGCTTTGCATCCAGCTACTTCCAAAGATCCTCCAATAGAGAGAAATCTGGGAGCCTCTGACAGCTAAGAGGACACAAGGACTGCGGACACGGACCTATTGATCAAGGCTGTGAAGGTGAACCTATGGCACGTGCCAGAGGTGACACTCCGAGCCATTTGTGCAGGTCAGCAAGCCCCAGCCAAACTTAACCTGCACTGCACACGTGCATGCCTCCCAGCTGATTTTCGACCCGTTTGAGGCTGTTTTCGCCCTCTTGGAGGTTTGAGGGAAGCCTCTGCAGCCTCGGGAGGCCAAAAAACAGGCCTACCGGAAGTGCCGAAATGAGCCTGCTTTTTTGGCCTCCAAAGGCTGCAGAGGCTTCCCTCAAGCCCCCAGGAGGTGAAAACGGCCTCCCCCAGGCTCCAGAGGACCTCCTGGAGGCTGAAAACAGGCACTTCCAGTATTTCCAGAAGGCCCATTTTTCGGCCTCCTGAGGCTGCAGGGGCTTTCCTCAAGCTTCTGGGATGGTGAAAACGACCTCAAATGGGCCAAAAATCATCTGGGAGACATGTGCATGCGCAGTGCAGGTAAGGGGGCAGGGGTGTTCCACGCCCATGTGCATTGCATTGTGGGTGGTGGCGCGTGCAAACTTTTGGCACACCAAAACAAAAAAGTTCGCCATCACTGGATTAAGGGAATCCAGGTGTTTGGGATGCAGTTTGAAAGGTTTTTTGGTGTGTGTGGAATGCATAGAAATGCATCTCTAGGCCATTGATTAAAATTACTGCATCTGTATGCAAGTGCAGCATCCACCAGCAATTCATTAGAATTGCACCTGCGTCGAAATGCAGCAGTATCTGTCCGCAACTCCTTCAAACTACTCCAAGTGTGCCAGGCGCATGCAGCTACCGAAGGGCGATGTGCTGGAAAATCACGAGCCTATGCAGAGGTGCGGCTGCTTTAATGAGCCTCCCAAGCATAGCAGTGTGAAGTGCCTCTTCTGTGGCCCTCCCAATTTGTAGCATTGTGTAAATGGTGCGATTTGATGGCTCCGGGAATGAGGTAAACTGCTTCCAGGGAGGAAAGGAAGAACTTCTTGCGTGTGGCTGATCTTCCTTTTATTCCTTGCTTCTGCCCCACAGAGTAGACGAAATGCTTTTTTTCTGGCACCAAACAACTTTCTCGTTCGGGACCCTGAGCAGGAGAAGAATTTGCGGTTCAGCCTCTTCACCTCACTGCAGAAAGTGCAGCAGAAGGGACCCCTGTTTCGGGTGAGCCCATCGTTTGCTGTCTTAGTGGGCCCAGGTGATTCCTCAAGAACCCAGTATCCAGACTACCACGAGGGAGAGTTACCCTCCCCTCACTCCCAGTTTCTCTCCCCTCTGGTGCTGAAAAGGTCCAGGTGCAAAAAAAGCCCCATCCCTGTTTGAATTTCCGATGTTCTAAACCAGGGGTGGGGAATGATGGCCCTTTTATGACTGGTGGACTTCAACTCCCAGAATTCCTGAGGTTCAGGAATTCTGGGAGTTGAAGTCCACCAAGTCATAAAAGGACCATCATTCTCCACCTCTGTTCTAAATCAGTTTCTCCCCAGTTTAGTGGCCTCCAACAGCTCCATAATCACAAGTCCACCCATGAACAGGGTATTTGAGGATTGTGGGGAATATGATTTTGAGTCAACACACCTGTAAAGGGAAGGAAAGCTGTGTGAAAGCTGCAGATTTGGCTTTAGACCCATCAGCCGCCAGCCTGCTGTGATATGATGTTCCTTTCCCTTTTTTTGCCCACATTCCTTACAAATGTGTCCTTGTTTTATGACTGTAACTGAGACCAGAATTACAGTTGTAAGTCATTGTGGTTGTTAAATGGCTTATACATGATTATACCACTCGATAGAGTCTTAGTAAGACCACACCTAGAGTATTGCATCCAGTTTTGTTCACATTATAAAAAATATGTTGAGACTCTAGATAAAGCACAGAGAAGAACAACCAGGATGATTAGGGGACTGAAGACTAAAACATGAAGAAGAGTTACAGGAACTGGGCTTGGCTAGTCTAGTGAAGAGAAGGACTAGGGGAGACATGATAGTGGTCTTCCAATATTTGAGGGGCTGCCACAGAGAGGAAGGGGTCAAGCTATTTTTTAAAGCGCTTGTAGCCAGACAAGGAATAATGGATGGAAACTGAACAAGGAGAGATTTAACCTGGAAATAAGGAGAAACTTTCTGACAGTGAGAACAATCAACCCATGGAACAGCTTTGCCCTCGGAAGTTGTGGGAGCGCCATCACCTGAAACTTTCAAGAAGAGATTGGACTGCCATTTGTCAGAAATGGTGTAGGGTCTCCTGCATGGGTGGGGGGTTGGACTAGGTGACCTACAAGGTCCCTTCCAACTCTGATTATCTGTTATCTGTTATGACCATACTCGATTGTATATTGTGGCAGTTGCTAAGCCAATGCCACCAAACATAGTGATTGTTAAGCCAAGGCAGTGATCATTAAGCAAATCCAATTTATCCAACTTTTTTTTTTTGCTGGAAACCATCAGAAAAACAAACAAAAGGACAAAAATTGTGGTCACGTGACTGCAAGATGCTGCAAATGGCCCCAGCTCCCAAAATATGATCCCATGACCACCAAAGACAAAGGTTTTGTGGCCATCAGAACTTCAAAATCGGGTCATTAAGTCCCTTTGGGGAGGTGGATGTCTTGTAACTTCAAATAGGCTCTTTGGCTGGTCATTAAGTGAGGACCACTTGTTGTAGTTACCTCAGTTTCTTTCTTTCCAGGGCTACGAGATTCATGTCACTCCTAACGTGAAGCCAGAACCAGAATACATGAAAGACATCATTAAATGCAGTGGTGGGACCTTATTAGCAAGAATGCCGCGGGCCTTTAAGGTGAGTTGGAGCTGTTGATTTGTGGTTTATTACTACACCTTGTTATAAGTTAGGCTGAGAGAGGGTGGCTGGCCTAGAGTCAAGCAGGAAACTTCCATGGCTGAGGAGGAGTACAACATGAGTCTCCCTACTCCTGGTCCAACAACTTCACCGTGACCCTGGTTTACTTAATTACAGGTCATCCTCAACTTTTGCCCACAATTGAACCCAATATTTCTATTGCTAAGGGAGACGGTTGTTAAGTGAGTTTTCCCCCAAACCCTTTATGACCTTTCTTGCCACAGTTACGAAGTAAATCACTGCAGTTAAAAATAGAAGTCTTTATTGGCCAAGTGTGATTGGACACACAAGGAATTTTTCTTGGTGCAAATGCTTTCAGTGTACATAAAAGATACATTCCTCAAGGGTCAAGAATCATCAGGTACTACACTAAATAGTCACAGGGTACAATAAGCAATCGAATCATACTAGGATACAATCCATATAATGGGTGATAAGGAGTGATAAGATTAATAGTAATAATAGTGCAGACTTGGTAAATAGTTGGCCAGTGTTGAGGGAATTGTTTGTTTAGCAGAGTGATGGCTTTTGGGAAAAAACTCCTCGTGTCTGGTTGTTCTGGTGTGCAGTACTCTATGGCGTCATTTTGAGGGAAGGAGTTGAAACAGTTTATGTCCAGGATGTGAGGGGTCTGTAAATGTTTTCACAGCCCTCTTTTTGACTCGTGCAGTATACAGGTCCTTGATGGAAGGCAGGATGATAGTAATTGTTTTTTCTGCAGTGAAGCTTGTGTCTGTCCTGTTGGGTTGCAGAATCAAATCAGTTACAGAGGTGCAGATGACAGCCTCAATAATTCCTCTGTAGAACTGGATCATAAGTTAGTTCATACGGTTAAGTGAACATGGCTTCCCCAATTGACTGCTTATTAGAAGGTGTGACCCCGGAACACTATCACCATTAGAAATATGAGGCAGTTCCCAAGCATTTAAATTTTGATGCCATGGGTTGCCGACACAATAGTGTGAAAAAAAGATTGCAAGTTACACTTTTTACAGTGCTGTCGTGACTGAGCAGTCACTAACTGAATTGTTGTAAGTCGAGGACTACCCCCTACTGGTTTTCTAGCAGGCAGGCAAATGGAGATGAATTGGGGCTAGAGGTGGTATTCAGTTTGTTCTGACCAGTCCTGGAGAACTGGTAGCGGAAATTTTGAGTAATTCAGAGAATCTGCATATCCCACCTCTGACTGGCCCCGCTGCCATCTATTCTCCGCCTCCCAAGTCCCAGCTTATAGTCCGGGTTGTTTTTGGTTGCCCTGAACAGGGGAAAAGGAGCTGGAAAGCAGGTTAGTGGGGTGGGGAAGGAATGGGGATTTTGCAGTAACCTTCCCTTGCCACGCCACAGAACCGGTAGTAAAAAATTTTTTTGAACCCGTGATTGGGGCCATGCAAGAAATGCGTGATTCAACTCTTCGACCGTGAAGGACGACGATCTGACCATTTTGGTGACCTATTTCAGGAGAAACGTGTTGTCGTGTCCTGCCCCGAGGACCTGTCGCGCTGCAAGCCAGCTCAGAAGGCAGGAGTCCCCATCACCAACGCCGAGTTCCTCCTGACGGGTATTCTTCAGCAGGCGGTGAACGTGGAGGCTCACCGCCTGGATGGAAGTGGGGATCTGTCCCCTGCTTCCAGCCCCCTTGTTCCCTCTACCAGGACCGGCAAGAAGCGGGCAGCAGCCACACGGACGGCCCCAGCCCCCACCAGCACAGCCAAGAGACAACGCTGATCCCCCCCCCCCCCCCCC